>JAEUBB010000450.1:0-18470 GCA_018257885.1 Parmelia sp. 050094
CCCTTCACCCCGCGCCACGCGCGCGGGACCTTTATGACGTTTGCCGAAGGCCCGCGGGCGTGCCTGGGGCGGCGGTTCGCGATGGCGGAGTTTGTGGCGTTTTTCGCGGGGGTGCTGAGGGGGCATCGGGTGGTGTTGGGGGAGGGGGCGGGGGGGAAGGAGGAGGTGGAGAGGGGGTTGCGGTGCAGGTGTGCGGGGAGCCCGATTAGTTTGGCCATTGGGTGCGATGTGGAGGTGAGGTTGGTGGGGAGGTGAGGGGAGGGGGAGAGGTAATAGGAAAGGAGATGAAGGAGAAGAGGAGGAGGAGGGATGATCTCTTGAGTGAGGGTTTGGGGGAAGAGGATTGAGAGGAGGGGGAAGCAGGATGGGGATAGAATGGATGGAAGCTTTGCAATACGTTTTTCTCTTCTTTCTTTCTATNCTTCCATTGCTGGTACAAGCTATATGGTGATAGACTTGATCGATGGGTCAAGATGCAAGTGCTTGAGCACGGTTCTCTACAGCAATCTAGCCTGGACGCCACGCCACGTCCACTTCCTCCTCGCTCGGCCCACAGCGTTTTCATCATGGCAATCTCCCTGCAAACCTAGTTATACGCTTCCAATTCCTTCTGCGTCCAGTCCCACAACTCTCCGGCCAGCTTGGCATCCTTGGAGCACTTGTCGTGGCCTCCGGGGATACCCACCGGCTCATAGTATCCTCCATTCGTGATCTTGTCCTTCTCGACCGTTGCGGCCCACAGTTGGTTCTTGACTCCCTCCTTGACCGGAACCATCTTCCACCATGTGGTCGCCCACACAAAGGCCTTGTTCGCCAAGCCGAGTTCTGTCACAAGGCCAGTGTTGATGACGCCCGGATGGACGGACGTCGACGTGATCTGCGGGTAACGCCGTGCGATCTCAGACGCATACAGAATGTTGGCGAGTTTGGACTGGCCGTAGCGGATCCAGTGGCCAATCATGGGGAATTCCTGCGTGGTTCGTACGTTGGCGAAGTCGATGCCGTTGCTTGGGTGGCCCTTGAACCCGAGAGATGTGTTGGAGACGATGCGGACGTCGGCGCCGGGCTTCTCTGCCGTTTTGAGCATGGTTGGCAGGAGCAGCTTGATGAGGAGAGCGTGGCCGATGTGGTTGGTTCCGAATTGGATCTCGTAGCCGTCCATAGTCAGGGCAGGTGGGTGCGCCATGATGCCGGCATTGCAGAGCAGGATGTCGAGGCGGGAGGACTGCGAGGTGAAGTTCTTGGCTGCGGCGGTGACGGAGGTGAGAGAGGCGAGGTCACACTGGATGAAGTCGACTCTAGCGCCGGGGACGGCAACCTTGATGTCTTGGATGGCCTTGTCGGCGGACTTTTGATTGCGGCCGGTGAAATAGATGTGTTCTGGATTGTGCTTGGCGAATTGTTTGATGCTTTCTGTGCCTAGGCCAGCAGTACCTTTGGGTTTTGGTTAATCTCACCCGCGGCAGTTCTGAGGGGACCTTAAACTGGCTTACCACCTGTGACGAGAAGCACTTTGCCATCAAGACTAGGAATATCCATGTCAGGTTCAAACTTGACGCTCTTCATGGTGGATGAGTGTGTCCGGTGATGATTATGTTGGGATTGATGGGTAGAGAGGAGAGTTGAACGGTGTGTGGGACTGGGAATTAGGATGGAGGGAAATCAAAGATGAAACCAAGTTTTAGCGTGCTGGGGGCAGGCAGGCACAACAATACCCAAGGCAAGGGCAAGGGCAAGGGCAAGAGCAAGAGCCAGAGCAAGGGCATTAGCTGCCTTCCCTGAGGCATTTGGATGGCTCGACCCTTCACCATAAGGTATAAGGTAGGGCGTTGTAGGGTGTTGTAGGCGGTGGTGTCGATGCCGATACATCAGTTGGGTATGGACTACAGAACACAATGTGACCCTACGCATGTACTGTCATCATCTTGCTTACGAGTGTATGCGAGTCTTTGCTTGATCCCTTGATCCTGGATTGCTTTGATGCAATGCTTGAATTCAATGAGTGATTCCAATGATTGATTTCCTGGTTGAGTTTCCAGTGCGAAACCCCGAGGTTTGCCATTCTAGGTTCCCTCCGAGCCCGAGCGTTTAGTGGACATGGGGGTTCATTAGCACAACCTAACTTCCGGCTTGGCGTAAGCGGTACCCCGGCAAGCCCGGGCACCAACCGGGTGGGCCTGATAGCTAAGAGTGCTAACTGCTAAGTAGGTAGCCGGGGGGCCGGAGATAGCTAATCATAAGGCAGTCTAAGGTAGCTAAGACGTGCCAAGGTAGACCTAAGGTACCACCTATACCGGCCACAGCCGTACCCCTTCCCCAGATTTGATCGATTGTTATCGCGTGAGATCAAGTTCCGTGGCATCGCCGAGTCTCATAATTGTCCTGAGCGTGCATCTTTGCCATCTCTTCCATGTCGACAAATCCCACGTACGCTGTAATCACACTCCGCACTACACTACTGCAAGGAAGCATCCAAGAGCTGAATCCTCCATCATTATTCTTACTCTACCTACCTTGCCCGTACAAAGAGTCCATCTCTCATGGAACCACACCCCTCTCTTCCCTGCCTGTCTATCACCATCCCACTTCGCTAGCTTCAAGTCTGACCGTCCGCAAACCGGGCCAAGATCGGTTGTGGTTGTATTATTGGTCATGCCTACCGATCTCTATCAGCCTTGCCCCTTAGGAGCAGACCCCGCTCGACACTGGCTTCATCGCCCATTATCTTCATTCTCAGCACGATGACATGCATCCAGCGTGTCAGCACTAGGCATGCAGGGAGCTTTCAAATCATCTCTTAATACATCTCACGCAACTCTACCTGCGCCCCTCGATGGCCCGCCGTCTGAGCGGGCAAGACGAGCCAAGGCTCAGCCTCGGGACACTCTACCCCACACCGCCTTTAGTCTTTGGTGGGAAGGGAAATAGGCAGAACATTGTGAGTACTATAGCAACTCAATGAAAACCCCTGCCCCTGTGAGGCAACCTTTGCCGAAACAATTGCTCACAGGACTTGTTCGAACAGTCTGAGATCTACCGCTTTCCACAGCAACGTTATCGTTGAAGTGTCAGCAGTCCCAATCTTTGATAGTGGGGCCCCACGTGCATCTTTTTCACCCGATGAGACCGCCCGCACATGTCCCTGACTTGCCTGATTGGGGAAACAGCTCGCGATTGCATATGCCAAGCATCCGGATGTAACCGTCAGCCTGCAACGCTTTCGGTTGACGGATAGGGTAGCTGATTCCTCAAGGGCGATATCGCTCCCCGCGTAGCCACAAAACGCCCGTCTTTCACAGTTGGAATTGTTCAAGGGAAGAACATCTCGACCGAAGAGCCGCCTAGCCTTGTCGCAAATCATGTTTGCAACGCTGAAAAATGGACCAAATCAGGCTCCTCTGGTAGCTATCCAGGAAAGCAACGGACTTCCGGTTCAAGGTCAGGGTCATCAACATCAAGCATGTAATCACTGCCGTGAGAAAAAGGTACTCTCAGGACGAGCTCATTCTACAAGGGTGTCTTGGTTGTGGCTGATCGGAATCTATCAACAGCTCAAATGCACAGCTCTGAAGACTGGTTGTGATCGATGCGTTTCCGAGGGTATAGTCTGCAAGTTACCCGAGAAACGACGAGATAGCAAAACACAACAGAAAGCAGGTGTGGGAAAGGCTGTCGCGCGGCGAAATGAAGCAAATAGGGCGTCCATGTCAAACAAGAATATGGCTTCACAAGCTTTAACTCACAAGTGCATTTCTTCTCAAACCAGCAACGGTAATAGGACGCCCGAGACAGTCACACCTGCCCTTACGAGCGGCACTTCATCCGCCTCATCGAACACCACAGGGATCCCGACTCCTCTGCCTAGTGCGCACTCCGACAATGGTTCCAATGGTATGTGGCAGATGCCATCATTGGAATCCGGAAATGCGACGATGACACTGGGTCTCAGCGGATCCGACTTCAATCTGCAAAGCCTGAAATCTCCGCCTGGCCTGGAGGACTTCTTTGTTGATTCGGAGTTTGACGCTTTTGGGCTTGAGCAAGATGATGACAGGCTCTTCGACAACATGGACCTCGATTTCGTGAACAAGGATGATTTTGAGCTGCCGAGAGTTGGGAGATCTCCTGCGCTTGACGGTGGGGAATCAAGGTCCATAGCTTCGCCGTTGGCGGGCCGTCAGGATTCCCGAGTCCATCGTATCCCATCCGCCCCACCTCAATCACCTTGGAGTGACGCTCATCGCTCTATGAGCACTTCAGTCCCTTCGAGAGCTTCGACAAAGGAAGCAAAGAATGACTTCAACACCCGACCGATGCAGTGCGACTGCCTGGGGGTCACTCTTTCCCTGCTGGAGAAGGTTTATTTCCGAGAGACTCGGGTCAGTGTGTCCAATTGGATTGGACTTCTGCATGATTTTAAGCAGTGGATGAGATCTTTTCAAGGCGTGACCGACTGCACGGCTTGCAATTGTGCCACTGACTCCCTGATGCTGCTTGTTGTCGTATGCGAAAAACTTGGGGACTCTTTTGGCATAATTTCGACCATATATGAGAAGCTTGCCGAGGCTTTAAGTGAAAAATCAGGCAGCCGCACAACAGAGATGTGTATGCTCGGCGGAAAGTACAGCGTCGACACCGTAGAGGAGTTCGCTTGTCTTTTCAAGTATCTCGCGCTCCGGCATCTCCAATTCCTCTACCGCACTACAATATCGCTAGACTCTAGAGCTTTACAGCAGGAACTCACGACGCACCACGAATCATTGCAGCGGCAGATTGATAGACTTCGTCTGATGAAAGGCACCCTAAATCAAGCTCACTTGAAGGAGACCGAGACCGAGGGCAAGCTGGTCCGGATGCGCCAAAGCTAAAGGCACGGGCAACGGGTCAAGAAAGGCAGCACCCAGGCTTTCGCGAGATGAGCACCCGCGTCGGTTATACAGCTCGGCAGAGGTACAGAACAAGTCTAGCGGGAGTGGGTGCGTTGATACGCTCAGTATATGCACCTCATTGGAGCAAGAACGGATCCGTTCAGCACGTAGACATATACACAGATGTCAACAAGGGTGAGAAACGAGAGCATATGAAGCATATGTAATTGCTCCTTAGACCACTCTTAAGGCACCCTCTGCATCTATGTTCCATATCCAACCCTTGACCCCTTAACCTTAACGATAACCCCCTAATGCCTCCGGCGGCTTTCCCGGGGGCCAACTGCGTCGAGCCTGAGCCTAAGCCTAAGCCTCCTAAGGAGGAGGAAGTCTCAGGAAAAACCGAGATTAGACTTCCTTCCATGAGAGACAAATACGACCTTGATGTCTATGGTTTGAAACTGGCCCAAACGTCCTGAGCATAGTCTAGGGACTCGAATCTTGTAGGGCGTGGTAAATGGTTGGAGTGCTGCGAGTGGAAGTGAGAGCAACATGGCGCGTGTTGTCAGTAGTCAGCACCATGGGACTGCGGGTGAGTCTTGGGATGGCGGTATCATCATCAAGGTATTGGCTCCCTGCTCGATGACGTTGTCGAAGCTTGGACTCGTAGCTTTCTGTCGCTCGGCTCCGGACTGACTCTTTCGGACCGACAACAGTCTTAGTCTTCGTATCCTTCTCACAGACCAATGTTTTCAACTGTATCTCAACCTCCAAAGTGCATGCCTACCTTCACTTTCCGCTCTATCCTGCTACACTGACCCACTAGGAGCTTCGCCCTGACCGGGTCTTGGAATGTCATCAAGTACTTCAACTTACCACGTCTTGAAAAAGACACTAGACAGAGTTGACGGTCATGTCTTTGCACGTTTCGGCTGCCTATTGCTACCTTACCTACATTCGAGCTCCTCGCCTTTCACTTTTTTCCATTGCGCGGACCATGTTTCTGATCTTTTGGGAATCCGAACCATTCATTTTGGATTGAGCAAGAAGAGCTACGAGCCCGATAAGGGGGAACATCGGGCGAAACAGGTATGTTGACCCCCTTCATTCTGGCCCCCTATCTATAGTTCCCTCGCTATAAGAGATGGAGTCTTCGAGACAGACATACAAATCTTATGCCTTTCGACGGAAATAGAAGGTGACTCTGACGGATTTCGGAGTACAGCTATCTTTTTCCCATCATTTGAAGCTTACTCAGCTACGCCTCAATGTCACAAATAGCTGAATTCCTATCACGCCAACGCTTGAGCAACATGCACAGCCCGGAAAATAAGTGCGGCTTGCACATAGAGAGACTTGCTGGCCAACAACTTTCCTACTTGATGGTGAATTCGTTGTCGACATGCGTATTGCGAGCCTGTCCTCAGCTCGGGCTAGAGTACGATTGTTATGAAACCCTCTAGTTCAGCAGCTTCAAGACCGATGGCGTTTCGCCCTCCACGCAAGTCGACCTGAGATGTACATCTCGACCATACTGAGCGAATTACATGTCGCCACGTCCATGTGAAATACTCCAGTTATTCAAGTGGCGGAAGGCTTCGGCGATGAGAGTAATTGAAAGATAGACTCCAAGTCTCCAGTTGACCCACTCTTATATATATCATCTCAAATCGGAACTAAATGTCTTGCAAACACTCCTTATTTCTCCATCATGGAATATCGATTCTCGACGATCGTTGACCCATCAACATATGAAACGTACGGCCTCTGCGATGGCATTGCTGTTCGAAAACATATGAATCCCGAAATCGAGGACAGAGGTATATTGCAAGCTTAAAAAGACTGGAGTAGGCTTGTTAGTCTAATCGGGTTTTATAAGGGAGGCTTAGGTCCAGAGTACAATTTCATTAGTGTCAGAACCGTGCCCGGAGTCAAGTCATATGGGGGTGTATTTAATAAGACAGATCATCATGCCGGAATGCCGTCCTGAGCGCCTCGAGATTGTGTCTTATGCCAATGAATTCGCGTCCTTTTACGACGGTAATGGTTCACTGTTCCAAAACCGTGCGAGCGAATGTTCACACTGACTTCGACGTCGCGACCCTCAGATGAAATGGAGAACATCGATGAAGAAGATGTCAGTATCGCCTAAGCTAGCCCGGCTCGTCTCTTCGACTGACGTGACGCCAGAGTGTTGATAGCAACCGTAAAATGCTGGAAGCATTCTCCACGCGATCACGAGATTGCGATGCCGAGGCTGAAGTTATTGGAGAGAAACAGATTCAAGACCAGATTCTCAAGGAAATGATGGCCATTGACTCAGGACGAGCTCTAAATAGCATGAAGCTGTGGGCAAGAGGCATACACATTGCTGCCAGTCGTCCACGGTCGAAACCTTTTGCAACTCTGGCGGAATACCTTCCATACAGGAGAATGGACATTGGCGAACCGTGAGCAAAGCTCGCAACTCCTACCAGCCAGATTGTGCTAATAGTTCCGTGAGGTTCGTTTGTGCGATTATGACCTTCGGCTTGGCCCTCACAATCCCCGAACATGAGGAAGACCTGCGTGACGAGCTTGTAAGGCCTGCGTTTTATGCCATGATTCTGACAAACGACCTATTCTCATGGGATAAAGAGCGCCACGCAGCTGAACGAGATGGTACTTGTATTTTCAATGCCGTCCAGATTCTTATGAGGGAGCACTCGATCACGGAGCTCGAGGCCAAGGAGCTTTGCCGGGCAACAATCAATAAGTACGCTGCTGAGTCCAGACGCATATCTGAAGATACCCAAAGGGATCTGGATATCTCATTGGATCTGAGAAGATATTTCGAGGCCATACAGTATACAATGAGCGGAAACGTCGTCTGGAGCGTCTACTGCCCAAGGTACAATCCGAAGGCTTCGTTCAATGATGGTCAGTACGCAATGAGGAAGAAAATGGCGACTTGTCAGGTCCCCACTCGGACTTCCATCAAAGGCTAAAGCAGAATCTAGGAGTATTTCCCGGTGGCAGATGATATGTTTGGTGAAAGCATCATCTACTGTTATTGCAAAGTATGGTGAGATAGTTCCCGACCCACAGGTAGTTCAAACTGTCAGCCACAGAGCGTGAAGCTAGTTTCCGTAAGTTGGTCTTAAAAGTATAACAAATGTCAGCACAGTATGACAATATAGTAGAGCTCTCCATGTTATGCTTTCCCAACCCAGATTGTTGCTGACTCGTACTAGGTTCCAAGTACACAGCCGTCCGATTGTGAATCCACTTAGGATATAAAGTCAAAATAGAAACTATTCCAGAGCACCTACACATATATACACTAGCCTTGCTCTCGCATTCTTTTGTAGGCGGTCGATTTACAAGCCGAATCCTCTGCCCAACGAACACGGAGGCCCCACTTTCTCGCAAAGCGGCCAACGTGTCCCCGTTGACCACAACTGCCTGTCGGCCACGCGATGTACTTCACTCCACTTCTGCATACGTTACCCATGAACGGGGACCAGATGTAAATTGCAGAGACGAGCATGTGGGCGACGTGGGACCGAGCTTGGGAGCCGATGATACAGCCACCCCATTCATCCACTCTTCCCGTCCCGCATTCATGAATGCCGCAGGCGCGGGTGTCCGGGTCGAAGAGCTGCAAGGAATCTGATGCGCATTTCAGGGAGGTGTCGTGAAAAGGGGGCCTAGTAAGGTAAGATGCTCGTTTAGATAGACACCGACCTGTCCGGTCAGTCGAAACAAAGGCTAGCGAATAGTACCAAGCGACACTGAAGACTTGGGGCGCTGTACTCTACTTAGAGAGCAGCCATCAAGACGGTGCTCAGAAGTCGCATCGAAGGAGACGACGAATGAGATCGCGGTGAAGGGGAGAAGAAGAATGCGAGAGCAGCGGAATCGTGATGGGCATGAGAATCTACCTATCACTGACTTACGCTACTTTTTGGAATCTCTCGGCCACTGCTAGCTTGGGTTGGGTTGGTTTAATGGGTGTTGACATTTCTGAATGAGGAAGGCTACATAGGGACATGGTGATAGTCTAGGCATATGGAGGACATTGACATCTTGGATTGCAATTTACCATTCTGGGCTATCTCTCAAAATTTTCCGTCTGGAGCTCAACTAAAGCTATGATATAAAGCCCCAATTGTCATGACAGTGGAGGTATTTTCAGTGATGAAACTACACCCCGAGGTCAGTACCATCCCGCAGTCCTTCTAATCATGTAACTCACCATCCGAATACTTTGTTCGACAAAAGTGATGCCCAGTTTCTCGCACGTTGCGAAGCTGAGAGCGACCTCAGGGTCAGCGTGTCGTTTCTGGGACAATGCTGTGAAGTTACAGACGTAAAGACGGAAGGATACTTACACGTCGCTATCAGCCTGGCTGCCTGTTGGCGCTGCAATGTATTTTACTCCCTGGAAGTGGTCAGTTCTCACTCTCAAAGATGAACATCAAAATGATTGTGAGTGAGCAATTCGTATTTTTAAGGATGGCCCCACAATAAATTCCAAAGCACACATACCGAGCGACTAGCCCTCAGAACGTTGTCGATGAAGGGAAACTGGACTCGAGAGTCAGTCATTACGCAGTGGCATGGCACGGCCATGACTTACGAAAGCGTCGGAAGACACAGCGACGCCTCTTAGCTCGCTCAACCACTCCTCACGCTCTTTCTGGGTAAAAGGCGCGGGAACTTCCTCGAACTTGCTTTCATAGTCGTGTTTCTCGATATCTAACGAAATCCCTGAAATCAATACCTCTCTTTCAAGGACAGCCTCGAGTGGAATCTGCGTTGGGATGATGACAAGTTTCCATACTTCGTGTATAGACTGCGGTTAGGGTTGACAGATTAGAGAAGCGTACCAGATCTTGGTTCAATTCCGTTGCAGAAAAGGTCGATCGCATTACTCTTTTCGGGTCTTTTCACTCCCTTTTTCCAGCGCAATCCGAGGGTTCGCTCGTGGAATCTCATCCACCAGCCATCTGCTTTATCGCCGGCAAGCCGTGTGCAGTGAATGCGTGATTGCTGCCCAGCCCCTGGATCAAATGTCAACCTTTCTGATGCATAGAGATAAAGCTACCTGGGCCTACCTAGTCCAATGACTTGGCCGTTGAGAGCTGCGAGATTCCGACAGTCAGCACTAGTTATTCAAGAAAGTCTCGTCATGTCAAATTGAGCCTGAGGATCTCCAGATCGTGTTTCATGGCTTGGTTGTGGTGATAGAGTGGTAGTAAGTGATCCTGAGTTCCCTTACCGTAGCATACTGAATTCGATTGCGTATATTTAACAGCGATCGTCTATCGACGGAGCAAAATTAGTGATAGACCCCCAAGAAATTCTATGTAGACCCAAACACCGGTGCTCAAGAACCAAATGTTAGCTGGACTAGAATCATTTTAAGAGATACATACCGCAACTGTCAGATCCCGAAGCACTAGAAGGAAAATAAGTTAGCACTGCTTTCGTAACTTTAGATTTGCAACTTGGAATCCGGAGAAGAAGCAGAGATCCAATGTTCGTGACAATCTGCCGCGTATTTGACCTTAGGGCATTGTAAATATACTCACCCGATTCTGAGAGCGGCGGGGAATCCTTAGGAGTGATGACGGTATTGAAAGTATCCTTTGGGCTAATTTTGATGTCATTTCGATGTTGCTGATACTCTCAAAGTCAGTAATACTTTCGGGATACGAATCATCTTCAATAACTGTGAAAACGCTCAAATTGTATTACCAAGGTGGGATGGGGAAGATCTGGTAGAAGCCTACCTGGAGCTGGAGCCCGTAGACTGTCCGAGTCTCGGTTGCGGGAGGCTCATAAGTCTCGTCCATCTGCAGGATCAGGTACCTAGTTAAGGTTAAGAGGATTTTCCGCATGACTTAGTCTGAGACCTACTTTCCGCCCTTCTTCTTTGACAGTATCTCCAAGGCCTCCTTCGAATACGATGGGGCTCTGATGAAAATGTTAGTCGGTTCTGAGCAACGAGACGTATTTTTGCGAGCCTCTGCACTCCCCGGATATGTCCCCGTTCTCGATTTCCAGTCCCGACTTCGGATGGATCAATAAAAACAGACCTACATTATGCCATCGGACACCTCTCGATTGATTATTTTTGCTGTCGGTCTAACACATTTGGAAGTCAGCGTTCCCGTCTGTTTATACATTGCTGAGTAATGGAACATTTTTGGGTTGTAATGAGGGTCGCATGACATGTTTGCTTGTGCTGCATTTCTGCCGACTCGAAAAATAGACTTGGACAGAACGGAAAAACTTCTGTAAATGCCTTACAAATCTACTTGATCCGAAAGTGCGATGATGTCGCCAAAGCTGCTCATCCTATCCGATCCTCGAGCGCGCGCGTAAGCTCTGCCCGGTTTCAAAATGTCAGCATTTCCAATGTGTTTGAGTAGTGGAACAAACTGTATTGTGTCTCAGAGCCCAGGATGGAGAGTAGATAAGGAAAGTATCAAATTGAGAATAGAGCTTACTGGGCAAGGCCTGATTCGGAGATTCCTGCTATATCTGAAACCATGCAAACTTCTCGCTCCTAGAGTACATCAGAATTTGAAGAAGAACCGGACAGCAAATTTATTTTGGACTCGTCAACTTTCATACGGCTCGAAAGTAGACAGAGAAGGAGGAGGGATAGAACCAAGGGTGTATACTTTCTCGGTCATTGGAACACCTATTGCAGCTCCTGCCGGAGAAACGTGCTTGAAGCTCGCAGCGGCTGGATATTGGCATGCCATTTTCAACTCTTTCACTAACGGCCAGGCATTGAGGGAGTCTACATTGAAGTTCCTGGGTTAGTATTGCCTATTCAAGGGGGGTTCTAAGTGTTGGTATAAGTCTTCAGAGCAGATGCTTTGAGAGATGTTTAAAGTCACAATAATACCTAGCAAGTTGATGTACCCAGGTGCTCCATTCAGCACTTTGAAAGGTAGTGGACCGTCCTTGCTGAATGCTGCCGCGGGTGTCTGATGCGGATTCTAGATGGCGTCAGCCTTGCTTATCTAAGTGGGTGATAGCCAGCTTTGAAACGCGTCCAGAGATTAAGTTCTCCCAGATTCTGTCTCAGTGCCTGATATAAGATTCCAAAAAGGCAGTATGAGATCTGAGAATACGTACTGCGCCGTACCGCAAGGATAATTGCTGTTGCAAGGACGTGCTGTCTGAGGCATACTTCTTGCGAAAGAAGTCTGCTATTGCAGTATCATATGATGCAGTCTGCTGAAAAGCCTTAAGAGCGTAAAGTTGACGATTTTTTTCGGTGACCTCGCCATTTTCTAGCCCTTGCAAGAACTCTGCATAATCTTTTGGATCTGACAGCACACACACGCGAGCGTGATTCTTTGCTGCGGCACGCAGCAATGTAACACCGCCTATGTCGATGTCTTCTACGGCTTCCTCGATTGTGACATTGATCTTTGCAATGGTGTCTTCGAATGGATACAAGTTGCAGACAACGAAATCCACCTTGTCTATACTTTGTTCGGCAAGGTCTTTTTCGTCACTCTCCGAGTTCGTAGACAAGATACCCGCATGGACTGTTGGATGGAGGGTCTTGACTCTCCCTTTCAGGATCTCTGGCGAATTGGTGATTGCAGATATATCTCTATCCCACACAGACTTTTCAGCCCGTGATGGAGGAAATTGTAAAGAAAGAAGCTTCAGCCCACTTACTCGACGTCAAAGCCTGCATCACGGATGACTGTAGCATCCCAGGTCAGTAATGACGTGGCACAGTAAGACATGAGCTGTATGGACTTCTTAGGAAGTAATCGAAAACCAATACGTGCAGGGCATTTCTTTTCACGAATGAGGTCAAAGAGAGGTGATGAGAGTTGGAAAACGACGTACGCTTGGCAGTACCACCCGAAGCCAGGAGACGGATGTCATTTTTGATCAAGCCTTTAGCAAGATCTAGTAGGCCCTGCTTGTTGTACACACTCAGAATTGCTATGGTGACGGAGTCAGATTAGTGGGCAATAGAAGACTGAGGTTCTGGGAGGGTTTACCAGTCTTCCGTGGTGCCATGTCAGCGAAGTCGTGAAGGGAGTTTCCTTTCCCACCCCTGTTGGCGAAGTTTGTTTCTTCTTTAGGGGCTGTTTTTTCCCGTTGCGTTCCGTGCCTCGAGCTTTGCGTTAAATTTCTTTTTGGAGGACTTTTTGTGAAGGTTGCTTTCTTGAATTGGACTTGGGCACTGTTCTTGGAATGAGCGCTCGGTCAGAATATCTATTCCTTATTCCTTAAGAGAAGGATGAGACATGTTGAGTGTGACGAGGAAAAGATGAGGAAAAAATGAAGTGAGAGAAAAAATGAGCAGTTTGCCATCCAATCGGAGCAGGGCCTGCAAAACTAGTCTAAGCGAGACAAGCGCGATAATAACGCCAAGCATTGCAGATTCAAGTTGCACCTCGGCAGTGACTTGACTTTGTCCATTTGTCCATGACCTCCTCTGGCATTGGCATTGGCATTGGCATTGGCAGACCAAACAAGATATTAGGAATGCTTAACCTAGAGTAAATTCAAAGTCTTCTTCGCCTCTCACCGAAGTTGCTGGACACAATTCCGTCGGCACTCAAGCACTTGGTGCACTCACGATAGCGACCGTTCTACCTTTCCTTCAAGCTGATTATGGGCATGGGCTCTCCAACATACCAGGCTATCCTACCCGCTCCTGCCATTAATGGTGCTCCTTTTGGGAGGTTGAAAAGCACATTTCATTTGACATTAAGAAGGCGGTCCTTCCAGTCTCGTCCAGCATGCAGAAATCGGAAAGGGCGTCTTACCCTGATCACTGCACTTTATTTACCCGCTTCATCTTCTTCTTCTCCTTTACACATCAGCTGAAGTCATCCTCGGCCTTTTACTCGTTACGTTGCACTTCAGCACACATTCGTTCACGCTGTTCCAGCGTCCATTCATTCACTCTGCATTCTCACTAGTCCAACAAGAACCTATCGCTATCATGCTTTTTACCAAAGCCACTATGCTGGCTTTGGCTTTATCCCTTTCTGCTCCACCACTTCCCGCATGGTCGGCATCCGCACCAACAAAGAAATTCCCCATACTACCACGAATGGCAAACCAGACCATCTTCGGTGACATTCCTTCAAACGACTATCAAAAGTACTTCGCCGACGCTTTGTGCACACCTAACCATAAACTCATCGAGCGGGCTGCTTGGCGTGATGCTCTGAAATACGCACAAGCGTTGGCCAGTTGGCAGCCCAATGGCGCTTTTCAGCCTGCCATGGACTTGTACATGGGCAACGATAGCAGAAGTCGATTCAGTGCAATACTCCGAGGTATGACACAGGAACTCGTCAGACACCAATGCCCCGACCATATCGCCTGCTAATGTAAGTATTCTAGCCAATATTGATGGCGCAGTAAGGGTTCACGACCTCTCGACCTGGCCAGACAACCAGAAACTCTTTGTATTCTGCACCGAGCCTAAAATTTTCGCAGAGCTCGGAGGACTATGCACCAAGCCGAATGCTAGATGGATTGCTTACGCGTGAGAAAAATCTCGCTTCCCACTCGGCGAGCGGGTGCTGATAGTGTGAACAGATTCAATCAAACTGGTATTTATCATGCATGTACCCCTCCATGTCATACCAAAAACCTCAAGACACTAATTTCCAGGTCCAGGACAATCACTATGTCGTCTTCTGTCCGCCCTACTACGAGTCAGATTCTCTCGACGAGTCTTTCTCCAAGATCGATGCACTGCCAACAGAGACTCTTCGAGCATTCTCTGTAGAGGATTATAAGGGAAATCAGGGTAGATACTATTTTCATGAATCATTGGTGTGTAGCCGTGGGTGAACCACCTTACCACATGCTAAAAGCCCTGTTCTAGCATTTCGCGGACCTGACCACCCCGGCGAACCACCCAAGTGAATATTTGCACAAATGCAGAAGCATGAATGATGTGCTGACAGATTCGTAGTTGGTGACTCTTTCGGTGCCGAGTCACTTATATATGGAGCATACAATGTTGCCAAGGAAGCTGAGTTAGAGAATACTGAAGCTTGTCTTCACATTGGTAAGCTATCTTTCTCAACATGCCCATGTCTAGGCATTCCCATGTACTAACATTTTATCTTCCTCGCCTAGGGGATGCGTATACCTTTGCAGCAGAAGGTGAGTGAGCGTCTACATATGCGTCTATGTAGACGCTAAGTATAACTACAGCGATATTCGTACAGCAACGTTACAACTTTGCCAATCCGCCCAAGCCCAAGCCAAGGGCACCACTTCTTGAACGGGATCTCGGCTCGCAAGTTGTTAGATCAAGCCTTTCCACCGAACACCTGCCACAACTACCTGATCCCAATACAACAGATAATCGCATCGCCTCCAATGACTTCAGGATTGGTCCCGTTACACCCGTTGCACGGGACAGCGGCCAGAGGTCATCCGTTCGTCAGCTCACGCCTGCACCCAGGTTCCCATGCACTCCCGAGAATGGGTAGGATTGACTGGCACTTGTATTCACCTTGTTGGCTAGTGACTAACAGTGTGCTGGCAGTTGCACGAGATCTATGGCCGTGACTATTGCTACAAGAACTAGCGGACCTTTGATCTGCATTCTTATCGCTGGGCTGTGTGTGCTGTCCTTTATCCTGTAAGGCTTGAAGCGGTCGTTGTGAGGGATTGATCTTTGATGTTGAGTTTGTCGGTGGAAAAGTGTGGTTGGGTCAATAGACCTACCTATACAAGTCTTGAGTGTGAGAGCCGCCCAAATGAATTATCTCGTCTAGATTGTCCAAGTTGAATGGTGTCGCTGTCACGACACCCTCAAAAACGGGCGGGTCGGCAAACCTGCCTGTCTTGTTCTGATTTTAGGTACCTTCCTATGCGAGATGTATTACTAGCATTTCCGTCACTTGTATCAACTATTATGTATCAAGTATCAGGTATCAGGTACCATGTATCATGTATCTTGTATCAAATCATGTCATGTACCAAGTAACAAGTATCTTGTATCAAATGATATCATGTATCAAATGCGGTTCCAATGACTGCATGTATTCGCCCTACCCCACGGACCTCATCATGCAGAGCACGCTCGCCTTTTGTTTTCCTTTCCCTTTTGTCCGTCTTGTCATGTTATCATATGGTCATCTACTGATTTCAATTCCAATTCCAATTTCAATTTCAATTTCAATTTCAATCCCATAGGTCGCTTTGCATCATATTTGGTACTCATTCTCACAGCATATCTTTCTGCTTGAATTAATCCCATACCTGTTCTTGTACCACCCTCTCTACCCATGCCCCATCTTCCCAATTCCATTCATGTCGTCAATGGCTACGACAAAGATGCCTATACTTATTACCCCGTCATCATTATCGGTGCCGGGGAATCGGGCATTGCTCTCGCATGTCGCTTGAAGGAGGAACTAGGCTTCGATCAGTTCCGCGTGTTTGACAGGCAAGCTGGTCTGGGAGGGACGTGGTGGATCAACAGATACCCTGGAGTGGCTTGTGATATGTACGTCTCTGCCTACCGGATGCGACAATACTTGCTCAATCAGACACAGTCCTGCCGTCTTTTACAGCTTCTCCTTTTGCCCGAACCACAAATGGAGCTCTTATCATCCTCCCGGCCCAGAGATCATCCGTTACTACCACGATGTATGTGAGAAATACCAGATCTTCGACAAGATCCAGTTGAATACAGATGTGTCCGAAGTGCGATGGCTCGAAGACGAAGAGCTGTGGGAAGCAACTCTCCTTCACATGACGCCTGGTACTGGGGATTTGTCTACCAAAGAGCGGCAAGCGATGATCGCTGAGAAAGGACGCGAAAGTGTATACATCAAGGAAGAGAAGGTCAAGGCCAAGATCATATGTAGCGCAGCCGGTGGTCTGGTCGAGCCGAATCCTTGGCCAGACACTATCCCAGGCCGTGAACAGTTCGAAGGGGACATCTTCCACTCTGCTCGCTGGGACTACAACGTCGATCTCCGCGGGAAAGACGTCATTGTCATGGGCACAGGCTGTAGTGCTGCGCAGTTCGTGCCTCGATTGCCCAAAGAGCCATACAATGCAAAGTCTGTTACTCAGGTAATGAGGTCTCCCCCTTGGGTTGTTCCCCGTCCAGGTCCTTGTTTGGGTCTTGTCAAGCCGGAGACTTGGGAGAAGTGGACACCGAGCCTCTTCCCGAACGTCCCTGGACTCGCTCGCGCCTACAGGACTTTTCTGTTCTGCCTTAGCGAACTCGACTTCTACCTCGTTTTCACTGGCAAGCCCGCTGCAACGAAGTTTCGCAAGAAAAATGAAGCCAAGCTACTTCAGTATATGAAGGGTGTCGTGCCGGAGCAGTACCAGGAGATCCTCACACCAGATTACAGTGTCGGCTGCAAGAGGCGCATCTTCGACGCTTTCTGGCTTGAGAGTCTCAATAATCCCAGGATTGACCTCACGACCCAACCCATTACCAGTCTGCAACCAAGAGGAGTGACCTTGGGCCCGGGTCGTACGTACCCCGATCCAGAAGACAAGGCCAGCAAAGCCCCAACGGACGAGAAGCACCTCCCAGCCGACGTCATCATCCTCGCCAACGGCTTCGAACTCACCACCTGGCTTTCTCCCCTTAAGGTGATTGGTAAAAGCGGCGCCGTCATGCAAGAGGTATGGGACGAGCGTGGCGGTCCGCAGGCCTACATGGGCAACGCCATGGACGGCTTCCCCAACTTCTTCATCATCTTCGGCCCGAACACCGCGACAGGACACTCCTCGGTGGTACTCGCCAGCGAAAATATGGCGGAGTATACGTTGAAGTTCATCAAGAAGATCTTGACAGGAGAAGTCAAAACTTTCGAAGTGAAGAAGGAAAAAGAAATCGCATGGACGGACGAGATGCAGAAGAAATTGAAGGGAACGGTGTGGCACACCGGTGGATGTCATAGCTGGTACAAGACGGCCAATGACTGGAACGCTACGGCTTATCCGTAAGCCGTCCTCCCACATCCATACGTAATCAAGCAATCCTTCAGCATGATTAGTCAACCGCTAACCTTTTTTTTTTCCTCTTTCCAATAGGTACTCCCAAATTGACTACAGCATCCGCTGCATGTTCCCCAAATGGAGCGATTGGAACATCCAGTACACGACCAAGGGTCTCATCAAGCGGCGGATCAAACAGACGGTACGAGTCGTGACACTTCTCGCGAGCATTGTCGGGCTTTATTACATACGAAAAGATGTCAGAGGCGGACTGAGGGCTCTTGATGGCTTGCAGAAGCGGAAGGTCAAGTACGGGCTGTTGAGATTGTTGGTGTGGGTGGAGAAGTGCGTGCGTATGTTGCCTGAGAAGAGTAGGTTCTTATGAGGTGGGAGGGAAGTGTTGGGGTGTTGGGAAAGTTTGCGTACCTATGAGTTATGGACTAGCCACGGGAATAGGGAAGGGCTGAGAGATGGAAATGAGCACCATTAATATTTAATCATAGTCTAACCTTCCATCTAAATTCTAAATCTTCCATCGCTTCACTCTGCATCTATTCCAACGTCTTAGCAATGGTTTCCATCCGAAACCACAACGCAAGCAAAAAAAAAAAAAAAAAAAAAAGAAAAAAA
>JAEUBB010000450.1:18490-30378 GCA_018257885.1 Parmelia sp. 050094
ACGACCACCCACAGGCACCTGTACAGTCGGAAAGAGACAGCGAGCGGAACCGGAAGGGTACATGGCAGAAAGGTTTCCAGTCGACAGACATGGTGCAGCCACTCGGTAGGAAACCACCAGCAGTATGTATGGGTATGGCACCGATCACCCAACAGCATCGAGCCAAGCCAACCTGCCCGCCCGTCCAACGGACCCCAGCACCCCTTCACCGCTGCCGAAACCTCTCCTTCCACCTCTCCAAATCCTCCCGCACCCTCTTCACATCCTCCTCCCTCTTCACCTCGGCATCCTCTCTCTTCCGTTTAATGCTCTTCTCGACCTCTCGCACTACTTCCTTCACGTGCTCTTTCTTCATTTGTTCAAGGCTCTTCTCGTGCCGTCGCTGCCGGGCGCTCTCTTCTTCTTCCTCCTGTGCCCACATGCGGGCTTCGATGGCGTCGAAGGTGTCGTCGGCTGCTGGGTACGCGGTGGGGGTGGAGGGCGGTTGAATGGGGTCGGCATTTTGGGTTGGAGGAGGTGAGGAGAGGGGTGGTTTTTGGCTGGGAGGTTGTGAGGAGGGGTCTTCTGCTTGACTGGGAGGTTGTGAAGGGTCATTTTCGCGCGCGGTAGGCGCCGGCGAGTGGCGGTCGTCTCTCGGGCCAGGAGCCTGTCCTGCGTTTTCCTCTGTGCTGTTAGAAGCTGGTGAGATATACGAGACTCTCTGGCTGGACGAGTGGGACGTGTACTCTTGCTGCTGGACGGGCGCTTGCGAAGGAGAGGCATGGACTCGAATTGGTAGCGGAGGCGGCTCTCCCAGCGAGCGAGGGTCAGCTGGTAGGGCTCTACCAGGCGATGAAAAAGGTGTCGAAGCCTCACCATGCCTTTGACGAGGATCTCGCGATGATGCTTTGGGTCTAGACAATTGAGGAGTGAGGTCTCTGGGCAATGGTATCAAGACCATGGGCTGTTGGGAGGTCTTGCTTGTATCAGCCCGCCGGTGATCTGGAAGGCCTTCACGCGGGTGGTCAATTCTGGTCTCAGCCGCGCCTTCTCCCATCAACGCAGAATGCTGTGACTGCAAGCCCTCGCAGGCATGAACCCTAGGATCAAGTGGATTGCGGGAGGCGCATTGACGCTCTAATTCGTCTCTACTAGGGGTAGGAGCTTCCATAGACTGCTCCGGTAGAGAACTTTCCTCATGTGCATGCTCTGACATCTCTTCTCGCTCATGGTGGAAAGCTGCTTTAGTAAGCTGACGCGCATTGTAAGCACGAGGTCGCGACTGTCCCCTGTTGTCGAGCTCGAATTCTTCACAGTGGTCAGTAGCTTCGTTCTCCTTATGAGCTTTCAGCATATGTCTGCCAAGATATGCTGAAATCGAGGCTGGGGTACGGGATGATCCGTAGATTCCTCGTTTTTGGGCCTCAGATTCGCTTCTCTCATTGGGGTTGATGAATTGAAATGAAGACCGTAATGATGCTGTGTCGGACATGCTCCTCTTCTTTGGGACTCCTCTCTTAGGCTTGTGCATCTGCTGTTCTGGATGGTGGTCACTGGAGGGTAATGTTTTGTCAGGAACAGCAGCAGCAGGAGTACTCTGTTCTCCAGATTGGCTAACCGAAGACACTGAAGCCCGCGACGTATTTCCCTGTGGTGCAATATTACCAGGGAATCTTGCCGGGTGCCAACTGTTACTAGAGTGGTGTACCAGCAGAGGCTCAAAACCATAAGCTGGCCGATAGCTATCGTAGTGACGGCGGTGCCAAATCCGATCTTGGTCACTAACCATTGCTCTTAGAAGATGTCAGTGGGAAGACGCTTGCTTAAAAGGAAAGAACAGGGGGTACCGAAACTAAGGATAGTTGCATAGGTTGTGGGGTTGAGGTTTTGTTGAGGCATGAAATCTGGATACGAGCAATGCTTCTTATGAGAAAGTCGGTTGGATTCAAAGTGAGTTCCCGATGAGTGGAAACAAGTGAAGGCAGCAGTCACTGCGTTTGCGAATCCTGAACAAAGAGTTGACAGCTCATATAATATGGCTTTGGTATAGAGGTCAACAACACTGCTACTAGAGGGAAAGATGACAAGTCGCTGCCTGCCGTTTGAGACCTTGCGAGAACAAGGATCCAAAGCCCTTTTCTGTGTCTTCAAACTTCATACTAGCCTTCGTGACGATCCAGTTGAGACGATGGGACTGCAGGCAAGCTGGCTACAGCTTGCACCTTGGCATGTGCAAGTATCAAGCCAAGCAAGTACGCTCTGAAGGTCAGAATGTCTTTCTCGGTGGTGTCGTACTTGACTCTGGGGATAATGTTTCGCCAGATGCATCAATAATGCAGACAGCATATCATCATTAAGAGTGACAAGAAATCGGTCCACTAAGTTATATACCGAATTATGCGAGCAAAAGACTGGGTTACGCATGCAAGAACCCGCTGTTGGGCCCTACGCAAACCGGAGCACATATGCATTCACCCGTCTATAGCGGCTGTTTCTCATACGAAGAGCCGATTCCCTCTTGAAACCTTCAATGGCTCAAGAGGTCTCGAACAGACATTGCCTTTCCTCCTTTGGGATTTCTGCGGTCCTTATTCAGCATCAGTAGTGCAGCTGTAGCCTCTTGGTCTTGCTCTCTGCTTGGCATTAGGGTCGGAGACGTTGAAGCAGACAGAGAGAACTGAGATTGTGAGTTTCGGTGGCTGTGTTGAGGTCCGAAAGCAGGTGATGGAAGTGTGGAAACTGACGAGGCGTAGGACGAGTGATGGTGATTGGATTGGGCGTCTGTTGCAGGGGATGCGGTAATTGACTGAGGGCTAGTGTAGGCGTATGCTTTACTTGCAATGGCCAAGATGGATGGAGAAGTGCCATTGGAGCCTGGATCACCCATTGTGATATCTTCATCGTCTTCGTCCTCGTCCTCGTCGTTCTCATTTGGTGTGGCGGCATTGAAGCGGGGGGGAGGCGCTTGAGGCTGTACAAGTGGAGTCGACAGAGAATTGTTAGCAACTTTGAGGTCTGCAATGCATTTCTCCAAGTAGCGAAGGTAGTCTATACTTGCCTAGCCACGACGTCAGCAGAGCAGGAAAGCTCCTTACAACAATGGTGTCACGCACTTGCAAAATAGCGAGCTTGTGCATTTCTTGGTCCGTACAAGCGGGTATCATAGCCTTCAAGGTCCCAAATTCCTCGTTCATCTTCGACCTCCGTCTCCTTTCAATCACACTGTGGGCTGTTTTCCTTGCAATCTTCTTGCCGGCAACACTGGTTGAGCTAGGTTGCTTTTTCCCGGCGCTGGCCATGGCATTTGAAGACGACGAGGCCTTTTTGTGCGACCCCTTGGAACCCTGCTGTATATTTTTTCCTGAATCTTCTGCAGTCTGCGGTTTCGGCTTCATTTGAATGATAGTGCGAGAGCGGGTTGGAGGTGGAGGCAGAGAGAAGGCGGGGCTCGATAGTGATTGGGGTAACTTGTGATGAGTGGAAGGGCCATTGTTACGCTGAGACTCGATGGCCGGAGGAGGCAGATTGAAGGAGTTTTCTGTTGCAGTGCCTGGAGAAGGGTTCTTGCACTGGATTTCAGTTGAGGCAGCGGGGGTGGGGGGCAGACTCGTGCGAGGCATGATTAGTCGCTGGATTAGCATCCACAGTCCAAGAGAGCAGCCTGTCACGTGCCGAAGATGGTGAGGAAAGTCAAGGACTTGGAAGAGAGACGTGGTATGGAGGGAATGAAGAAGGTAAACAGAGTAGAAGGAGAAGAAGGAGAAGATGATGATGCCCGTGTTTGAGTAATATGCTTGGGAGATGAGTGATGGGCAGTTGGTAGTTTCACGAAAAGAACGGTGCCCCTCATGCTTTGAGAAGATAAAGATTTTACCAAGTCGAAGAAATGCCAAAATCGAGCCTGTCGACTGTGCATGTTTGAATGGTTCAGAGAGTCGCGTGCCTTCTCAACGTGCACCGTCTCCAATTGTGATTGGCTGATGCCTCAGCTGCGGCAATGACGGGCATTTGGAGGGGTGAAATGGGAAGCTTCTTCACCTCTTATTTCTGCATGCTCCCTCATCCCTCATTCCAGGGACCGTTGAAATCATTTAGTTAATTAATTAATCGTTTAAATCATTTAATTAGTTAAATCGATCAATGATATACTTGCTACCAAAGGGAAATGTGGAAAGCAAACAAAGTAATTGAATCAATCCCTTAGTGTGGTGTGAGGGAACCAATAATTTATTCCTCTGTAGAGTATATCCCCTCGGACCTTGCCCTAACCTCTGCCAAGACAAGACTGCCAATGCAAGTTACAAGTAACACAATTACGATCAGTACATGATAACAATAATACAGTCACGATCATAACTCATAAGGGACCCATTGTTATATTACAACTTTGGAGTCCAGCCAGATTGCCAAGATATTAAAAGTACATGGTTATTATTTGGGGCGTCAGCCACCGCCCTGCGCTAAAGACAATTCCCGCCGCTGCTCCCAGTCTCTCACTTCCTCCCTCGTCTCTTTGTTTCTTCAGACACCAACTCCCTTCATGGATAGCGCATCCAGCCTATGAACCAGTTCAGCTCATCACAAACCTCTATCCTCACTCAACCACTCCACACGTCAAATCATGGGAAGAAGACATCTGCCATCGCCATGGACGTCGATAATGACGGCCAGCGCATCGCGGATCCTAGTCAACACAAAGACATCATGGATACTACCTTAGACAATCCCCAGCAAGCTTCGTCCAATGTCGCCAACCCAGAACCCTCAGCCGCAGATCAAATCCCACCAGAAGCGCAGCCCGCGCCGCTTCCCGACAAGTCAACAGAGAAGGATGACGGAGTTCAGCAGTCGTCAAACCAAATGCGTAAGACCCCACACTGACTCTGCCCGACCCTTCTCTTGTAGAGCATGGGTTGACACATGAGTCTCGTGGTAGCATCAATACCACAAACCCTGCCACTCACGCAGAATCTCATTGCCTTGTTCGGCCTCCAGCCGCTCGCAGCTACAGTCGCAAGAACCGACCCAGTCACAGGCGAGAAGATCAACAAGATGAGGAAGTCTTACGAGGGTCAACTCAAGACGCTTGGACTGGCTGGCAGGAACCGATCAGTCAAGCACGAGGAAGGAAAGTTGATGGGGCTACGGGAGATGACGTTGTGGCCGGAGGAGGAATGGCAAAATCAGAAAGTTGGCGGCAAGGATGTTCACAAGGGTCTGCCTAGCGGAATACTGGCCAAGCTGGACAAGGCCATGCAGATGCAACCAGGACCATTGCCGAACAATATTGAGTGGGAGAATCTCCTGGGAAATGACCTGCCGAAACCAGTCGAGGCAACCAAAGCGTCGAAGATGCCTAACAAAGCCGTGGCCAAAGCGAATGGCCAGGTCAACGGCAGCACTGCAAACGCGGAAACCGTCCGACCACAGCGCACCAATAAAAAGCGATCTTATGGCGACGCCAGCTTCGAAGGCTATGCGGGTTACGCCGAAGGGGTTGAGGACGATGATGCTGACACCGGAGGAGGGTACTCATCTGGCGACACACAGTTCAGTCGGAAAAGTGGCCGCGCCGCCAAGAAGCGGAAGAAGGTTCGATTTTCTGATCTTCCTAATGCCATTTATTACATCTGATCTATCTACTTACACTTATCAAGGGCTATGGGAATAGCCCCACAGGTTTCGGCGATCGCACTGGCAGCTTCAGCTCCGGTATGGTTGGTGTAAGTGCCTACAGCCGGTAGCACCAAAGGACTGGGAGGTGTTATATCACACTCCATGTTCATCCTTTTCGAAAATCAGCGCCGCTGATGAACCGCCGCTTTACACCCCTTGATCATATACCACAAAGGCACATCTCGCCTAGCTTTTCCGAAAACGCCCCTTCGGTTTAAGCATCCGATCTTGTTATCCCAAAAGTCACCAACAATAAAGCACTCCATACCACTACTACTCTACGCCTCCCCGCCAACCCCACAAAACCTCAATCTCCTCGCTCTCCCTCACCAAAAAGACAACCCCTCCACCCCATTCCCTACATCATTCATGTATTAACGACTTGGGTATACCCTTACTCGGTGTTACAGGCCTCTTTATTTGCAGGAAGGCGTTTCTTTCCCCGTCGGGCGAAGCGAAAAACAAAGCAGAGCAGAGCAGGCGTTTTTTGAGGCGCCCTTGTGCGCCTATTGGTGGCTTCCAGTGGAAAGTGCTGCATAGAGATCCTTTTCTCGCAATTCGTGTGTATGCTATTGGCTAGAAAGAGCGAGATGCAGATATGATGGAAAGAAATCAATCTATCAATCAGTCAATCAATCAGGACTGATGATTTGATTTTTGGTTGGAGTGTTACCTGTGGGAACGTGACTACCTGCTAGCATGTTCTATTTTCCACCAAAGACGATAGCTATCACGTCTCTTCCATACTAGAGACCTTCCGGCTCTATGCCTCGTAGCCGTACCAGCCGTGATTTTCTCTTATTTCCAAGCCCCTTAAACGCACTCCCTCGGCCGGATATTCTTCGCAATCGGCTCCCAGTACATGGCCCTCATCCGGTGGAGGGAAAACGCTTCAGTGCTCGAGGTATATATTACGCTGATGCGGGACCCTGGCTACAGGATGCAGGCCGAAGCATTCACAAGTGCACGCAACGCAATCGAAAAAGCGGCATCTGCACATCTCAAATCATTGATACAGACACCCTAAGCGTCCTCGAATGCCAACAAGAAAGCCCATACGCCAGAACGCTCTTTTGCAATGTTCCAAATCACCGCGAGTGTCATATCGCCTCGACGGCGCCCCCATTTACAGCCCCCGGATCCGCCACCCCGACCCCTCGCTTTCGACTCCGCGCCGCCTTCTTCCTCCTCCCGCTCGGGGCCTCCACCTGCGCTCCTCCGTTCTCCCCACCCCCTCCAATTTGTACACCGTCCTCCGCGCCGCCCCAAAGCTCGTGCCACTTTCTCGACTCGTCTAGCTCGTTCATATCCGCCGGCCTCATCCTTAGCCACTTCATCCTTGGACCCGTCTTCGACCTTTCGCTGACTCGGAAGCCGTAGATTCGTGGTTCGTGTATCCTTCCGGGACCGAGGCCGGGCGCGAGGTTGGACGTAGAGATGCCATTCAATTGGCTCGGCTGCACTGGTAAAGGTTCTGGTGTTATAGATGAATGTGGGATGGGGTTCAAGGTGGCTGTGACAGGCGTAGAAGTCAACGAGGAAGAGCGGGAATGCTTTGTTGTTTCTGCTACGGCAGAATTTGTTGCTGCTTGAGAACTGGGTGAAGGGGGTGCGTAGGCGGGGTGTGTAGCTGCGAGATTGAGTGGATCGCCTTTGGCGGAGACGTCGAATTCGGGAAAGGTCATGAAGAAGAGGCAGCCGAAGGTGGTTCCAAAAAATGCACCATCGACAGATTGAAACCGGCTATTCGGGGGCGTATAGACGTCCAGACAGGAAGGGCAGAAGAGCTTGACGGTTTCTTGGCCTGGTATGTCATTGCAGCCAACGGGAAGAACCCGGGCTTGATTACAGAAGACGCGTGGGCAGGATCCAAAGTGCTGAAGCTCGTACTTGTCCGCCATTTGTTGTATGCCTGGCCTTGATGTTATATAACGTTGGTGAATCAGGCCGTAGAGGAGCTCTGCACTGCTTTCTATTTCTGTTATATCGTTGGCGACTTTAATATGCCGACGTTCAGCACCTCTCCTGTAGGGCACACTATTGCCGTTCTCGTCTCGCATTTCAACGTCATTGTCTTCGTCCTCTTCCTCTTCCTCCTCCTCGTCTTCTTCCTCCTCTTCCTCCTCGTCTTCTTCTGGTTCCACGTCCAGTATCATTTCCAACGCTTCTTTGTACATGGGAACTTGATTCTGAAGACCAGTCAGATTGAAGTCGTCTTCAATGAAATCTTCCGAGACTTCGGCGAAGTATTCATGGCCGAGAAGGCCGCAGAAGGAGGAGATCCAAGATTCGGGGGTGCCTGAAGAGGTGGACATGACGGAGGTTGTTGAATCGGTGACAGAGAGGGTAGACCCAGAAGCTCCAGGCGAAGCGAGGCTCAAATCCGCAAGCTGAGGCACCAACGACGGATCCCCGTAGAAAGACAGCGTGCTGGTAGATTAAAGTTCGGGGGGGGATGGTGTTGCGAAGTAATGGGCGCTACTCCAAGGGCGCAGATGATGAAGATGTTTGGGTCGGTCGATCGTGACAAGGTCTATGCTAGCTTAAGTGAGAATGTAATTCACAAGGCTCCTGGCTGGCGTGTTGATGGTGAAAGTGTCAACAAAGTAGCAAATGTCCAAAATATCCGTAGCGGAGACGATAATGGTGGATGGAGTATGATAGAAATAGCTTTTGTATCAAGATGCATCATCGGCGCATAGCAAGTCAGATCCTTTGGCAGACTCGTTGCTCTGGCCCTCGCGACTGCCTCGAGGTGCTGGACTGACAATGACTTGATTGGCGGTGGAAGTGTGGCTGGTGGTACACCCTCAACCAGATGATTCAAACTGTGAAGATGGGCAATGCATCCAAGGGTAAATGAAGGCGGTTTTCTGTGGGATCATATGTTGTATGTCATTCCTCGACTCGTTACAGCTGGGCAGCAAATCGATACCTTACATACTTATCAAATTACTCGTAGTGGGGTTTCAATGGGCTGTGCACTGCGGCTAAAGCGCCTATCTCCAAGGTAGCCTTGCCAAGCCTCCTCGAGTACTCTAAAGTAAAGTACTCGAGGGACTCTAAAACACACTCCCACACTCCGTACACGGGCACCTCATAAGCGGACGAATATGAGAAGCCACAACGTTTCCATAGCAAACACAAGAATCAATCTAGTTAGTAGTTGTATCTGCGCGCCTATGCATCGGGTATCAATCAGAAAAGATGATCTAGAATCCTGGAAAATTCCCCCTCGTTTCCATAAACCCCACTGATGCCGCCTGTTGCAGGAACCATTTCTCCTTGAGATCCCACAAAGCCATTCACTCCATCCAACGTCTGCCCACTTGCGAAGAGGTTATTCCCGTAACCGCCCGCGGCTTCAAATAGATTGGTCAATTCATCCATCATTTGCTGTCCGTCCAGGGGACTGCTGCCAAGCGAACTCGGTTGCTGAGCTGAAGTGAACGCGGCCATCTGGTCAACTTGATGGCCAGCAAGACCGGCCATAGCGACTGCCGCCGAGGAGTGAGCGTCGTCGGGATCGCTCAGTGCCTGGCGAGAGACAACTCCAAGCTTCGGTCCAACCTCTTTCAATCCCTTAATCATTTTCCAGAGGCGCTTCGAGATGTACGACTTCGTGCTGAACCCTTTGATGAGATCCAGCGCCATGTAGAATTCATCTCTGACTTGACGACTGAACTCTACAGGCGCATGCGCGACCGCGAGGAAAAGTACAGCTAGTGCTGAGACGAGGAAGTAGTTGAAGCAGACCTGTTGTGTGCGGTAGATATCGGTGGTCTCGTTTAGGCGAGTAAGCACTCTAACCGTGTCCTTGGCCACGTCCACTACTGTCTGAGCGTAACCTCTGTTTTCCATGATGTTTGTAGCGGAGTGCAGAACGGGTCTGTAAATTAGTACACGCATCTGGTTCGTCCGCAATAAAAGGATCACTTGAAGACGACGTCGACCTCGACTAGTGGGGTTAGCGTTCATGGCGCCGTCCACTTGATGAAACCTGAGGCTCTCTGGGATATTATTATGCCATTGTAGAATTTGAAAATCGAGATAACCAATACTATCTTTGTTGATCTCGCTCCCGGGACCTTCAAATTTGGTGGTAGACCGCCAGACTTGGGATGAGATACGACTATACGCAATCATAGCTGTCAAATAAGGGGTCGAGTCATCCTAATTTGTCAGCGTGATGAGGTTAGCTGAAGGAAGTACCTGCTCTTACCGGCTGCGGCAAATGAGGGTCAATGTCAGCGTCCTGCACGGCAAAAGGCATCCCTGTACCGAAGCTCCACCGCCGATCTAGCACGTAGATTGACCAAAAGAGTTTGGTGGCCCACGATCGGTCCTCATCGTTGGGGAAGATTTTGGCAATAGTCTGACGACGATGCAAACCTATCTCTAGACATAGACGGGACGCTAGACCAATGATTCGATACGCCTGGACTTCCTCATCCTGTTGAAAATGGTACTCTGCCTTTTTTTGGATTAGCCTAATCTTGAGGATAAGCTGTCTGATATTCATACCACAAGTACTAGGAGAATCAGGCCTTTGATCTCAACTGGCCCTGACAGCCGTCCTTCAAAAGCTTCTCGGCAACTCTCATACAGCATCCTTCCCAGGTCACTCTGACCTTCGCCCTCCACAATCAACGCAATAGCCAGTACCATCTTGAGGATATCGACATCGTTACTTGTGAGCCGATCCGGGCCGGACAAGGCTCGATTCACAAGGCGTGTCCGTATTGCAGCCTCCGTAAAATTGAACAATTTGTCGGCTTGCGTGATGGTTCTCTCCATATCGATTATAGGGTACATGATGCCCATCTCTTCCTCGTACATGCGGCAGAGTCTAATCGCTTCTTCTTTACCTATCTTCCACAGTGGATCTTTATTGGGATGCACCATTGGGGCCATTGGAGCCTGGAGATGGCCTGGAGAGCCTCCAGGAGTCATCTCGCCCTCGTTGTACCCTCCATCTTCCTCCATTTCCGGTGCGGCTATTCCCATTGTTTGCAAGCTCGAGCGAGCAACATCGAAGCTGAAAGCAGAGCTTGTAGGGCCCTGGAAACGAGGCTGGCTTCCATGAGCTTGTGAGGGGGATGAGGCATGCCGATATGGTCCTGACTCGTCCGATTGGATAAGAGCAGGATGTAAGGGAAACGATTCCTGGGCATGATTTGGCTGGGAAATATAACCCTGTCCACTGCGCAGAGCTTCGAGATTGGCGTACAGATTATTGACCTGATCCTGCAGGGACTGGATATGGGCGTTCATGGCACGATACTCCCTGTGACACTGGTGAGTATGTATATTTGATGTGACAGATGATGCTTACGGTGAGTCCTTGAAGCTGGCAGAGCATGCGCAATTGGGAGCATAGACGCACTCCAGAGACAAGTTGCCACATCGTTGGCAAGGATTCTGTCCATTGCACTTGATCTTTCGGCGCTTACATTCATTGCTGCAATGTGAAAATGTCAATCAATGATTCATGATTATTTGTTCCTTGGACTGGGGGGCCCCCACCAAGCAATGGAGATGTAGCGGTTGCGCTTGGTCTTCTTGTCATTTTCAGGTGGGCCATCATCTTCATTTTTCCTCTTGTCTCCCGGCTGGGATGTCTTGGTGACAGTGTAATAAGGGCCATCAGCGGTCTGATGATGCTCTTGACCGTTCATAATGCAAGGCAATGATGGGCGCACACGTCCCGATCTAGAAGGGCGGAATTGTGAATCAAAACATGGCGGAAGATGTGCGCACTGCAAGTTCCTAGTTCATGTCACGTGTTAATGCCAAGAATATCACTTGCTTCACGCTTGAAATACTGTAGGATTTGCTGGCCATTCCATAGCGGAATTGGCCTAGACTATATAATGCTACGTCGTATATATCTAAATATAAAAAGCTCGAAACGAGCTTAAGCTAATATTAGTCTAATATTAGTCTAAACTTATTATTAAGTTAAGTCTATATATAGTAATTTAATTAAAATATTATATTCTCTTCTATCTAGAATCTTTATTTATAAAGATTAAATATATAATATATTTATTTTAAATTAAAATTAATATAAAATTAATATTTTTAATAAAAGTAATTTTTTTATATAAATTATAAAAAGTTATATAATATATTATAAATACTTTATTATAAAGTTATTATAATATTAATATAAATTTAAATTAAAGTATAAAGTTATTATAAATAAATTAAATATAAAGTTTTTATAATAA
>JAEUBB010000451.1:17276-29479 GCA_018257885.1 Parmelia sp. 050094
GCTGAACGTGTTACGCTGCCACGGAGTGCCGAGTTTGGGGATGAAGAATACGACAAGGTCTTTGATCTATCTCCCATCCAGCGATTGTTTTTCGATTGGGTGGGCGATGAAGTCAATCACTTCAACCAGAGTATCATGTTGAAGTTGACCGAAAGAAGAGATGTCGACAAGGTCTCTGCCGCCGTCAAGGCTCTGGCTAGCTCTCACTCCATGTTGAGAGCGCACTTTGAACGGCATGCTGACGGGGTATGGGTACAAAGACTGGACAAAGAGGCCTCAAGCTCGTATCGATTTAATGCGCACTCTGGTACTCTCTCCTCGGGACGCATCACATCCATCGTAGAGCAGACGCAGAAAAGCCTAGATGTTCAACATGGACCGGTGTTTGCAGTCGATCTTTTTGAGACCGAAGAAGGCAATCTGCAGGTCCTTTCGATCGTTGTGCATCATCTCGTCGTCGACATTATCTCATGGGGGGTTATCCTTGAGGACCTTGAGGCTCTTCTGGTCTCAGGAAAAGCGATGACTGAGCCATCACTCCCCTTTCAAACTTGGTCGCGCCTCCAGTATGAGAATTCGCTGTCGAAACCTTTAGTAGGGACGCAGTTGTACAGTGATGTCCCTGTGGCCGACTATGCTTACTGGGGCATGCTGGATAAACCGAATACATATGGCGCTGTTCACAAAATGGGATTCAAACTCGATGCTGAGACCACAGCCAGCCTGCTGGGTCCGTGTCAACGAGCACTTGAGACCGAACTCATTGACGTGCTACTTGGCTCCATCCTCTACTCTTTCTGTCGATCTTTCCCTGACAGAGAATCCATTCCACCAGTGTTTAATGAAGCTCATGGTCGAGAGCCGTGGGATCAAAGCCTTGATTTGTCTCGTACTGTTGGCTGGTTCACAACCATCAGCCCCGTCTTCCTCCCAGCTGAAGCTACTCAAGACTCGGACATCACCAAAGTGATTCGCTGGGTCAAAGACCAACGAAGTCGCAGCGCAGGGAAAGGACGCGAATACTTTTCGAGACGTATGTTGACGGAGAAGGGAAGAGAGGTTTCCGCTGGCCACTGGCCAATGGAGGTTGCGTTCAATTACCTAGGTCAGGAGAAACAGTTCAAGAGAAGCGGCGCATTGGTTCAGCCTTTTGATGAATTGTCAACTGGATCAGACATTGGCGGGTCGGTACCTAGGTTCGCGCTGTTCGAAATCTCTGCGTCGATTGTCGAAGAGACATTGAAAGTTTCTTTCACCTATAGCCGGGATATCCAGCGCCAAGCTGGCATCCAGCTCTGGGCTTCGGAACTCAAGAAAGCGTTGCAGACTTCTTCGGCGCGACTTCTTGAGCTGGAACCGCAACCAACGCTGAGCAGTTTCCCTCTTCTGCCGCTGGGATATTCTTCCATAGAAACGCTCCAGGCGAAACTACCGACTATTGGTGTGCAGTCTCTGGCGGACCTGCAAGATGTTCATGCTTGCTCGCCCATGCAGCAAGGTTTATTGCTCAGCCAGATTAAGAATACAGGGCAGTACATGTACCAGTCCATATTCTCAGTCGCCGCTGTCAATGCAGACACTCGTGTTGATGTTGCACGTCTTGGTCGCGCGTGGAAAATGGTTGTCGAGACCCATTCAATGCTGCGAACCGTCTTTATTGAAAGTGTGTCACACGAGGGTCTGATGGACCAGGCGGTGCTCAAGAAAACCTCGCCCAAGATGATCTCGCTCAGTTCGGACACGGCGATGGCAGTCGGTCTGCTCCGGGAACAGCGGCCTCTGGGATTCGCAGAGCCGCAGCCGCATCATCAATTGACAATCTGCCAAGAGAGCGGCGGCGCCGTTTTCTGCAAGCTGGAAATGAGCCATGCTCTTTGCGATGGCACTTCGATTCCAATCATCATACGAGATCTTGGTCAAGCTTATAGTGAGCAGCCATCAAGAGCCAAGGAGGCGATGCGCTACAGCCGGTACATTTCTCACATTCAGCAAACGTCTCGTGACGAGGATGTCGCGTATTGGCGCCGCTATTTGGACAATGTCGAGCCGTGCTACTTCCCAGCCCTAACGGATGGGAAGAAGGATGAGAGAGAGCTGAAAACGCTCGAGCTAGAGCTCGAGGATGCTTCTCAACTACAGTCATTCTGTGCGCAGCATAGTGTGACGCTGTCAAACGTGTTACAGCTCGTCTGGTCTTTGGTACTTCGAGCCTACACCGGCAACGAGAATGTCTGCTTTGGGTACCTCAGCTCCGGTCGAGATGTACCACTCGACGGCATCCAGGATGCAGTGGGACTGTTCATTTCGATGCTGGTTTGTCGGATAGATCTCAGTAACGATGTCCAGGTAGGCGATGCCCTCAAGCAGATCCAGGGAGACTACACGCAAAGTATGGCTCATCAGGCCTTTTCTTTGGGTGATATGCAGCATGAGCTGCAGCTCACCGGGAAGTCGCTCTTCAATACTGCTTTCACGTTTCAGAGACGGTCTGATGGGAAGGACGAGAAGGACCAGCAGCTCAAGTTTGATGTGGTGGAGGCTTACGATCCGTCCGAATACGACTTCACAGTCAATATAGAATCCTACAGAAACGAAATCGTGGTTCACTTCAACTACTGGACTGATTTCATCAGCAACGCTCAGGCGGGGAACATATCCGAGACGTTTGGTCAGGTTCTGCGCTCTATCATCCGGCCTGAAGAATCACGGCAGACGATTGGAGCTCTCGAGTTCTGCAGCGAGACTCACAAACAGCGGGTCTTGGAGTGGAATAAAGAACCTCTGCCGTTGATAGATCAGTGTGTCCACGACATCATCCGTCAGCAGTCGCAGTCTCTGCCGTCGACTATACCTGCAGTGTGCTCGTGGGACGGCGACTTGACCTATTCGGAGCTTATGATTCTCGCAAAGCGACTCTCGAGACAGCTTACAACATTAGGCGTTGGACCTGAAGTTTATGTGCCTCTCTGTTTCGAGAAATCGTCGTGGGCTGTTGTGGCTATGCTGGGAGTGCTGCTGGCTGGTGGCGCTTTTGTTCCATTGGAGCCGACGCATCCTGATAGTCGCATTAAATTCATCATGGACGATGTCAAGGCGACAGTGGTCTTGACATCTTCAAAGCACATGGAGAAGTTCAGAAGCTTCGCTGAGGTCACGACTCTGGTGGTGGATGGGAATCTCGCCAGCCAGCCTGAGTCAGAGGGAGAGAACGCCGCGTCAATGTCACATCCGGAAAACGCAGCATACCTGATTTTCACAAGTGGAACCACAGGCTTACCGAAAGGGACCATCATCTCGCATCGTGCATTCGCTACAGGTGCTACTGCGCATGCACCCGAAATCCTCATGACGAACGCCTCCCGAGTCCTGCAATTTTCCAACCTCTGCTTCGACGCTTCCATCATGGAAATCCTCACATCGCTCATAACCGGCGCATGTGTCTGCATCCCGAGCGACGAAGAGCGCATGAATAACATTTCGGGCGCAATCAGCCGTATGTCGGTCAACTGGACACTCTTGACGCCGTCGGTAGCCAAAGTGCTGAAACCGGAGGAAGTACCGAGCTTGAAGGTCTTGGTGACGGGAGGCGAGGCTATGCAGGCGGGCCACATTGCTAAATGGGTCGGGAAGACTAGCGTCGTGAATGCGTATGGACCGTCAGAGTGCGCGGTGATTGCGACGACTAGCGTCAAGGTGGATGAGCGGGGCCGTGTGCTGGATAATGAACCGGCGGTCATTGGCCATGCGGTCGGATGTAGGAGTTGGGTTGTGGATCCCCTGGATCATGAGCGGCTGATGCCCATCGGCGGTGTTGGAGAGCTTGTTCTGCAGGGGAACACGGTCGCGCGGGGTTATTTGAATAATGAGGAGAAGACGCGGAAGGCGTTTGTCGCTGCTCCGAGCTGGATGGCTGGCAATAATTCCGGTATGGCTGATCTCTCGGCTCCGTTAATATACAAGACGGGTGATCTGGTGCGCTACAATTCGGACGGCACGATTGTCTACATCTCGCGAAAGGACAGTCAGATCAAGCTCAACGGTCTACGTATTGAATTAGGCGAGATCGAGCATCATGTGAAGCAGAACGTCCCTGGTGATCTCCAGACTGCGGTCGAAATGGTCGCTCCAGCGGGTCAGCAATCACTTTTGGCTATGTTCTTCGCTTCATCGGACCACCAAGCGCAGTCGGAGCCTGCACATGCTGATAAGGACCCCTTGCTGTTGCAAATATCCGACGCGGCCATTTCACTCTGCAAGGGCCTCAAAGCCAGCCTCGCCGGATCAATCCCGGCCTACATGATTCCATCCCTCTTCATCCCGCTCTCCCAAATGCCGTGGACCGCGTCGGGAAAGCTGGACCGGCTCCGCTTAGCCAAGATTGTCCTTTCGCTCTCGAAAGAGGACACGGCGCCGTTCAAACTCGCAAGTACGACCAACAAGCGAGATCCGACGACCGAGATGGAGAAGAAGCTTCGATCGCTGTGGGATTCGGTGTTGAGTCTGGAGCCTGCGTCCGCTACGCTCGACGACAGCTTCTTTGTGCTCGGCGGCGACAGCGTGCAAGCTATGAGACTGGTTGCTGCGGCTCGGGCTGAGAAGATATCGTTGAGCGTGCTCGACATCTTCCGTTCGCCGAGTCTGGCGGAGATGGCGAAAGCTTGCAGTTGTCTGGAGGAGGAGGATCAGACTGTGCTGAGGCAATTCGGTTTGCTAAGTAATGGTGAAGCGCTTGATCAGTTGCTCGATGAGATTGTCGCACAGTGTCGTGTGGAGAAGGAGGATTTGGCTGACGCGTATCCGTGCAGCGCGCTTCAGGAGGGTCTCATTACCCTGTCCATCAAGCAGCCTGGCGCTTATGTTGCGCACAATGTGTTCCGCCTGCCTGGCGCTGTGGACATTGGGCAGTTCAAGGCTGCGTGGGAGAAGGCGGTCAGGGACATGGAGATCTTGAGAACGCGCATCGTCCATACGAGCATGTCGGATTTCGTCCAAGTGGTTTTGAAGCAGGAGAAGATTGAGTGGCACAATGCAGCCAGCACAGAGGACGCGACTAGCGCTGCGCTGCAGCTTCCGGAACACAGCGGCTCTCCGCTTATGAAATGTACGGTGGTTGATAACAGTGATGGAAAAGATCGCTATTTTGTCTGGTCGATTCATCATGCGTTGTATGATGGTTGGAGCATGCCGCGAATGCTGCAAAGGGTGGAAGACATTTACTTTGAAGAATCGCCCGCTCCGCCAAAAGCGCCCTACTCCCACTTCATCAAGTATCTCAGAGGTGTTGATAGCCAAGCGTGCGACCGTTTCTGGAAATCGAAATTCGAGGGCTTGCAATCTCTGCATTTCCCCAAGGTCTCGTCTGTGGATGCGGACCGGGATGCCCGAGCTGAGACTCTGAGGTACACGGTACGGTTACCGGAAGTGTCAAAAGGGACGGGCTTCACGCTCCCGACGATGATCAGAGCCGGATGGGCTATTCTGCTTTCTTCACATACGGGCAGCGAAGACGTGGTGTTTGGGGAGACTATGACTGGACGCGACGTCCCTGTCGATGGCATCATAGACATGTTGGGACCTACCCTTACCACTGTGCCCACGAGAATCCAAGTGGATAGCTCGTTATCCATTATGGGATATCTGCGGAAAGTCAATCAAATGGCCGCAGATGTGATTCCGTACCAGCATGTTGGCTTGCAGCATATCCGGAGACTGGGCGATGAGACGGCCACGGCTTGCGACTTTCAGAATTTGCTTGTGATCCAGACGGCAGGCGCTGGTGGCGATTCGAAAATGTGGGATCCGGTTAATAGCGGCGTTGGGTCGAATTTCTTCACGTACCCGCTTGTTGTGGAGTGTACGGCGGACGCGTCGAGTATTCATGTGGATGCCCATTATAATGAGAATGTCATCAGCAAGTGGCATGTCGAGAGGTTGATCCGCCAGCTCGAGTGTATCCTGGGGCAGATCTGTTCCGCTACGTCGACGAACGATGCCAAGTTGAGTAACGTCCAAGTGATCAGCGAGGGCGATATCCAGACGATTCGCTCGTGGAATAGCTACCAGCCAACCGTCGTCGACAAATGCATCCACGAACTCTTCCTCCAACAGGCAACTCTGAAACCCCACTCGCGAGCCGTGCACGCATGGGATGGCGACTTCACCTACTCCGAGCTCAAGCACCAGTCAACCCTCCTCGCCAATCACCTACAGCACCTCGGCGTCGCGCCTGAAGTCCTCGTCCCCTTCTGCATGGACAAGTCGCGCTGGGCTCTCGTCGCGCAATTCGGCGTGCTGATGGCCGGCGGCGGCATCGTGCCCCTCGACCCTGCACACCCTATCAGCCGCCACGCGGAAATCATCCAAGACACAAGCGCCACCATCCTTCTCTGCTCACCCGCGTATCAGGACCGCTACACCCCCTTGCTCCAAACCGTCATCGCCATCGACTCGTCATCTCTATCACAGTTCCCTCGCTCCAACCCTGCAAACCCCCTACTGGCAACCAGCACCAACACCGCCTACGTAATCTTCACCTCCGGCTCCACCGGCCGCCCCAAAGGCGTCGTCGTCGAACACTCTACTTTCTGCACCAGCTCGGCCGCCTACTGCGAATCCATGCTCATGACGCCAACTTCCAACGTCTTCAACTTTGCCTCGGTGACCTTTGACGTCGGCCTCATGGAGAACCTCTCCCCGCTCACCATGGGCGCTTGCGTCTGCATGCCGAACAACGAGGCCAAGATGACGGACACTGCGGCGGCTATCCATGACATTGGGGCCACTTGGGCGTTCCTGACCCCCTCGGTCGCAAACCTCATTGATCCGAAGAGAGTGCCGGATTTGAAGACGCTGGTGTGTGGTGGGGAGGCTATGAGCTTGGAGAATGTGAATAAGTGGGCTGAGAGGGTCCAACTGGTTAATGGATACGGCCCGACGGAGGCGGCGGTCATTTGCGTGGCCAATGGGCAGGTGTCGAGGGATAAGGATCCGGCGAACATCGGCTACGCGTGCGGCAACTGCTTCGCGTGGGTTGCGGAGGCGGGGGATCAGGAGAGGTTGGCGCCGCTGGGGTGTAGTGGGGAGTTGTTGATTGAGGGGCCCATTCTCGCGAGGGAGTACTTGCACGATAAGGGGAAGACGGACAAGGCGTTTATAACGGATCCGGTGTGGGCGAGGGGCTTCAGGAAGGCAGGGGCGCGCTTCTACAAGACGGGCGATTTGGTGAGGTATAATGCGGATGGGAGTATTGGGTTTATTGGCAGGAAGGACAATCAGATCAAGTTGCATGGGCAGCGCATTGAGCTGGGGGAGATTGAGCACAATGTCGAACTCCATGCCAAGATCCAGCATGCGGTGGCGCTGTTGCCGAAGAGCGGTGTGTGCAAGAAGCGTTTGGTGGGGGTGGTGTCGTTGGCGGATCTGTGCGGAGGGAGTACGGCGTCCAGGGCTGAGAGGTGTGAGATGCTGAAGGGAGAAGAGGAGACGAAGTGTGCGAAGGCGCAGTTGAAAGATGTGAAGGCGTTTCTGGCGGATAGGATTCCGGCGTACATGATGCCGGCGATTTGGGTGCCGGTGGAGGCGATTCCGATCATGGTGTCTGGGAAGCTGGATAGGAAGAAGGTGGAGAGATGGATCGAGGATCTGGACCAGGCGGCTTACCGGCAGATTACGAGCCAGGAGGACACGGCGTACGATGCGGCGCCCATTACGGAGACTGTGCAGCAGTTGAGGGAGATCTGGGCGTCCGTTTTTAATTTCCCCATCGACAAGATTGACCCGGGGCAGTCGTTCATGGGCCAGGGGGGCGACTCGCTCATCTCGATGACGATCATTGCGCGGTGCCGGAAGATTGGCATCGTGCTGTCGCTGCAGGAGATTCTGCAGAGTAAGTCGTTGTTCCAGCTGGCGGGAGTGGTGGATTCGAGGGGCCAGTCGTCAAAGGCGGTCAAGGTGGCGGCGCATGAGGAGCGGACGGATCGGGCGTTTGAGCTCTCGCCGGTGCAGAAGATGTACTTTGAGCTGGCGGGGGCGGAGTGCGATTATTCGCGCGAGGGCAGGTTCAATCAGAGTCAGCTGCTGAGGGTTAAGCGGAGGACGGAGGCGAGGGTTGTGAGGAATGCGGTCGAGGTGCTTGTGAGGCAGCATTCGATGTTTAGGGCGAGGTTTGAGAGGGATGAGGCGGGGGGGTGGCGGCAGCGGGTTAGTCCATTGGCTGAAGGCTCTTATCGCTTCCGTGAGCATCGGGTTCAAGATTCAGGACAGATCTTGCCGTTACTGGCGGATAGCCAAACAAGTTTGGACATTGAGCGGGGGCCTCTGTTCGCTGTGGAGCTTTTCGATACNAGAAAAGGACGGACAGATACTCTCCCTGGTTGCGCATCATCTGATTATTGACGTGGTCTCGTGGAACATCATCCTTCCTCAGCTGGAAGACTTGCTCACCTTCAGCGTCGAAACGATAGAGAAGCCTCTCTCATTCCAGGTCTGGTGCGGCTTGCAGAACGACCATGCGAGTCAGAGAGACGCTGCTCATGTCAAGAGTGTCCTACCGTTCAACATCAAGAGGGCGGACATGACCTTTTGGGGCATGTCGGATCGCGCCAATACGTATGCGGACGTCAAGCATGAGTCATTCCTACTCGACCGGTCAACGTCCCAATTGGCGCTCGGCAAGTCCAATCAGGCATTACGCACACAGCCTGTGGAGATCTTCCAAGCCGCGTTGATTCATTCCTTCCGGACCCTCTTCCCACACCGCACCACGCCAACCATCTTTAACGAAAGCCATGGTCGCGATGCGTGGGACACGTCGCTAGACATCACGGGGACGACGGGCTGGTTCACAAGCATTTATCCTCTGCATGTGTCGGCGGAGAGCGAGACGGCGAGCGCGTTTGAACTGCTGAAGCGAGTGAAGGATCTCCGGCGCTCGGTCCCGGCGAATGGGAGGGAGTATTTCGCCCATCGCTACCTGACGGCCGACGGACGGTGGCGCTTTGGCGACCACATGCCCATGGAGATTTTGCTGAATTACACGGGCCAATCGCATCAGGATGAGCTGAGCGATTCTCTGTTTCTGCCGTTTGAAATCGCAAAGAGCGAGGAAGATCAAGCGCGCACGGCAGATGTGGGACCTAGGACGACGAGGATGGCGTTGTTTGAGATCTCGGTGGCGGCGACGAATGATCGGATTGGGTTCTCATTCATGTATAACAAGTACATGAGGCATCAGGAGGAGATTAGTAGGTGGGTGACGGGATGCCGGGACACGCTGAAGAACCTCGTGGAGGAAATGGCGTCAGCCAAGCCCGAGCCCACACTGAGCGATTACCCCTTGCTGCCGACCAATTACAGCGGGCTGCGCAAGCACGTGACGGACACGTTTCGCGAAGTTGGCATCTCGAGCCTGGACGAGGTGGAGGACATGTACGTCACGGCGCCGACGCAGGACGGACTCCTGCTGTCGCAGATTCGGAATCCGGATCAGTATGTCAACTACGTGGTTTCGGAGGTCCAGCTGGCGCACGGGAGCACCGCGCGCATCGATCCGCAGCGGCTGGCGAGAGCGTGGCAGAAGGTGGTGGATCGGCATCAGTCGCTGCGCACGGCGTTCGTCTACAGCGTCTGCAAGGGCCACGCGTTTGACCAGATTGCGCTCAAGCGGGCCGACGGGGGCGCCAAGGTGGTCAGCTGCAAGGAGGGGCAGTTTGAACGGGAACTGGGCAAGGTTTCGCTGAGGGAAGTGAACAGTGTCAGGAGGCCGATGCTTCCGCATCAGCTTACCATTTGCGTGACGACGGCTGGGAAGTGCTATACGAAGCTTGAGCTCAACCATGCGGTCATTGATGGTGGGTCCGGGGCGCTGATTACGCGGGATCTGGGACTGGCGTATCAGGGGATTCTACCGGATGGTCCGAAGCCGCTGTACTCGGATTACGTGAGGTATATCAACAGCTTGGGCGCCGGCGCTGGGGTTGGGTTTTGGAAAACGTATTTGAATGGGATACAGCGATGCCATCTGCCGACTTTGAACCCTGCGCTCGGTGCGCCAAAACGCCTCAATGCCATCTACCTGCACTTCGACCGGTTCGCCGAAATGCAAACATTCTGCCGCGCCAACTCGTTTACGCTTTCCAATGTCATGCTCGCGGCGTGGGGGCTCGTGCTGAGACGGTACACGTCGAGGGAAGACGTCTGCTTTGGCAATCTGACGGCCGGGAGAGACGCGCCTGTAGACGGGATCCAAGACTCCGTGGGCGCTTTTATCAACATGCTCGTGTGCCGGGTGAATTTTGCGCAGCCGAGCTCGCTCAAGGGGGTCATTCGCAGCGTTCAGAGCGATTATCTTGAGAGCCTGCCGCATCAGCACTGCTCGCTGGCGAAGTTGCAGCATGATCTAGGGTTCTCGGGGGAGCCGTTGTTCAACACGGCGGTGTCGATTCAGAACCAGATTTCGACGCGCGATGCGGAGAAGGAGGGGGATGCGGTGGAGTTTGCACCGCTGACGGATCATGATCCTACGGAGGTGAGATGCTGGCGCTTGCGTTTGCGTTTTGGTGTTGGGGACGTGCTAATGGTGCTTTGCAGTATGCTGTTACGGTGAATATACGCAGTGCGCCGGGAGACGAGGGCGCTCGCATTAAGCATTGGACGACTCATGTGTCGGCTGAGGAGGGTGAGAGGTTGACTAGGACCTACGCTGATGTCCTTGGCGCCATTCTGGATCATGCGGATCAGACGGTTTTGCAGATGGATAGTGCGGCGAAGAACGCTTCAGACGCAGTCACGTTGAAACAATCTGCCATCGTTGATAAGCTACAATCACGGAACGAGGATCAAGTGGCGCCAGTAGAGAAGGCACAGGCTAAATCGGGTGCAACGCTAGGAAAGGAGCTGTCCAAACGACCGATGCTTCCCCGGCAGAGAACTCGCGAGATTATCAAAGCCACCATCGTTGAAACGATCGATGAGCTGCCCAATAGACCCGACCTCCCGCGTCAAAGGACTCGCGATATCATCAAGGCTGCCGTGGGGGAGACCATCGACCAGCTTAAAAAGAGTGGATCCTTGGTTCGCCGCGTGTCGAATTCGGCAAATCTGTCAGACATTGTGGGCCGCCAGCTCCATAGCCGGAATCCTTCGACTGCAACGAACTCGGGCGCAAAGGACATTGTGTTGCCGAGCGAACCTAAAGAGGTGGTGAAAACTCCGCGCTATGAGGCGGAGCCTTCGGAAGAGATTTGCAATGTGCTGAGGTCGCTGTGGAGTCCGCTGTTGAACATAGTGGAAGAGCACATACGCGCTGATAGCTCGTTCTTTGGCCTTGGAGGCGATTCTATCCTCGCGATGGAGCTGGCTCGCGGTGCGCGTGAACATGACTTGACGCTCACGGTGGCGGATATCTTCGGCGCCCCTACGTTCTCCGATATGGCGCGCGTGCTTGCCAGCTCGGCGAGGAAAAAGCAGGAGCGGATCAATGGCGCGCAGGCGGCTATGCTGTCGGAGATTAGGGATGAGTTGGTGACGACGGAGCCGGTAGACAGTCGCTTTTCTCTCGTCGACTCGACTAATACCGAAGCTTTCATTCAGGATTACATTTGTCCCAAGATTGGCGTCTTCCGTGGCGGCATCGTCGATGCGTTCCCCGTTACCGACTTTCAAGCTCTTGCGGTGGCGGGGACCCTGAAGGAGTCGCGTTGGATGCTGAATTACTTCACCTTTGACGGATCGGGGTTCCTGGACTTGGAGCGACTGAGAAGAAGCGTGTCGAAGCTCGTACAGCAATTTGACATTTTGCGCACTGTCTTTATCCCTTGCGGTAACCGCTTCTTCCAAGTTCAGCTTCGACATGTGCGGCCCCAGCTTCAGGTTTACCAGACTGAAGAAGACTTTGGGAATTACACTCAGCACCTGCGAGACCACAGTCCGGATGCATCACCAAAACTCGGCGAACCTTATGTCCAGTTGATCGTCCTCAGGAGACCGGGTAGTCATGCCCATCGCATCATCTTGCGAATGTCGCACGCGCAGTATGACGGCGTGTGCCTCCCGAGGATCATGGAGGCATTCCAAGCCGGCTATGAAGGACGACCGCTACCGCCCGCTCCTGCCCAGTTCGCCAAGTACGTCCTCGAAAGTTCTGGCAATGCGGGCCCCGGCCACTATGATTATTGGAGGTCGCTTCTCCAAGGCGCATCCATGAC
>JAEUBB010000453.1:0-30215 GCA_018257885.1 Parmelia sp. 050094
GTGTGGGAGGTTGGGGTCGGGGTGGTGGTGTTGGGGGATTGCTCGGCGCGGGGGATGGAGCTGGTGACGCGGGTGGTGGGGAGGTGGGCGGTTGGGGGGGAGGAGGGTGGGAGGGGGGTGGTTGGGGATGGGGCTTTTTGGGAGGCGGCTTCGAGCCAGGCGGCGCGGGCGGAGGGGTCGATTGGGCAGGCGGAGGAGGGGGGGTCGGTTGGAGGGGGGTGGGGGGTGGTTGAGGAGGTGTTTCCCATGGTTGTGAATGCGTTGGGGACGAGGTGACTGTAAAGATTGGTGAGAGAGACCAAATGGAGAAGGTGATGGATGTGCGAGACCCGGGGATTACACTAGCGCCGTTGGGAGGTCGAGGACCGAGAAAGAGCGAGAGTGGAGTGTTTGGGGGAATGCTCGGTCAATTGACCATGACTATTGGCTATATAATCGAGTCAAACAGATATCAGATTCCCTGGTGGTAGAGTATTCAGCGTGCAATAGTGCTACTTCCTACAACATGGCCGACCAGAACATCTACCGCGCAAGCACGACCGCTCCAGTGAATATCGCCGTCATCAAGTACACCCTCCCTCCCAAACTCTCTCCCCCAACTCTTGAGCAACTCCTGAGCAACTCTAACAGACCAATGACAGATACTGGGGCAAACGTGACCCCTCCCTCAACCTCCCCACCAATTCCTCCCTCTCCGTCACCCTCTCCCAATCCGACCTCCGCACCCACACCACAGCCTCCTGCTCCTCCACCTACGACCCCCCAGACACCCTCCTCCTAAACAACGCCCCCCAATCCCTCTCCACCCCCCGCTCCCTCGCCTGCCTCACGTCCCTCCGCGCCCTCCGCGCCGCCCTCGAACACGCCGACCCCTCCCTCCCAAAACTCTCAACCTACCCCCTCCGTCTCGCCAGCGCCAACAACTTCCCCACCGCCGCCGGCCTCGCGTCTTCCGCCGCCGGCTTCGCGGCCCTGGTGCGCGCCATAGCCGACCTGTACCAACTGCCTCAGTCGCCGACCGAGCTCTCCCTCATCGCGCGCCAGGGCAGCGGGTCCGCGTGCAGGAGTCTGTTGGGCGGTTACGTCGCCTGGGATCACGGCACACGGGACGATGGGACGGACAGCTGTGCGCGGCTTGTCGCGCCCAGGAGCCACTGGCCGGATATGAAGGCGCTCATTTTGGTGGTCAGCGCGGCGAAGAAGGGCGTGAGCAGTACGACGGGTATGCAGACGACGGTGAAGACGTCGGGGCTGTTTGAGATGAGGGCGAAGGAGATGGTGCCGAGGAGGATGGCGGAGATGGAGAAGGCGATTGCGGGGAGGGATTTCGAGACGTTTGGCAGGGTGACGATGAGGGAGAGTAATTCCTTTCATGCTACGTGCTTGGATACGGATCCGCCCATCTTCTACCTTAATGATGTTAGCCGGGCGGCTATCAAGGCTGTTGAGGATTTGAATGAGAAGGTCGGACGGACGATAGCGGCGTATACGTTTGACGCGGGGCCGAATGCGGTGATTTATTATCAGGAAGGCGATGAGGATGCTGTGCTGAAGACCTTTTGGCCGATTCTCCGGCAGAAAGAGGGCTGGGGGGATAGGGATATCAAGATTGATGGTCCGGGGCCCGCGAGTCCGCAAGTCGTGGAGGCGTTGGAAGCGGGCGTTAGCAGGGTTATATTGACGAGTGTGGGGGAAGGGCCGATCAGTGTGCAGGAGCACCTGATTGATGACGAGGGAAAGCCGGTGTGATTGCTGCTGGTGCATGATGCATGATTTACGAAGATTTCTATTCCATAAATTCGCTATCTTCGAAGCTGCTCTATCGGCCGAGAAGTGACAATTTGTCAAACTTCTTGACCAATGGTGCCTCTATCTGTCTGTCTCCAGCCAACGTATCCCACAGCACCCCTTCTGCCCCCTTCAGCCCGCTCTCCTCGTCCTTATCCTCCTTCTGCTCGGCTATGTTCTTGACATCGGTACTGAACACCTCATCCAGACATCCCGTACACAGCTCCACAACCTCGACCATCGCGCTCTCCACAGCCCCAGCCCTCTCTCTCATCCCTCTCCTCATCAACCCGACTACCAACCTCTCCACCTCTTCATTCACAATGTTGATCCGGTCAATCAGCCTTCCAACACTGTTGACCAAATACTCCTCTTCGTACACACTCCCCTTCTTCCCTCTCGCTCTCTTCCTCTCCTCCCTCTTTCTATTCTTCGACGACCGCCTCGTGGCATTCGTCCCCACTGTTCCGGTCCGATTGGTATACCGCGTGAGCAGTGTGCCTCCCATCGTAGACGCATCAGTCGTGGCGAGCGACACATTGTCCGGGATGTCCGCGCCGCCATTGACGTCGCCGTCGAAGAATGCCAGCGGGTCTTCGGCTTTCTTCGTGCGCAATTCGCGGATCCGCGGTATCTGCGCATTGAGCTGGCTTTTGCAGTCGGCGAGCAGCTCGGTCATGGACGCCATTCCGTCCACGAGGCCGGCGTCGATGACGGATTCGAGCAGGTCGGACCGCTGATGAAGTCCCACGATGCGCAGGGCATCGGCGAAGAAGTATCCTTTGCAGAAGGTGCGGGCCGCGGTTGCGACGTCGGCGAGGTAGTCGAGGTGGATGGTTGCGGCGGAAGAAAAGTCTTTGGATTCCGAGAGGGTGTCGGCGAGCGTTTGGGCGAGGGAGCGGAGTTGGGGGTTGGGCAGGGGGATGAGGGTGGCGGAGGAGAGGGATTCCTTCCAGAGATGGGCTTGACGGAAAGACTCGCTCGCGGAGGCGTAGTCGGTGAGGTATTCGTATGCTATGCCTGCTTCTTTGAATTTTCCGGATTGCTGGAGAAAATCCGCGTGTAAGCGCGTTATCTCCCTGAGGTGGTCTTCTTGGTAGCGGTAGAAGTTCAGAGCTTCTGGGTAGAGTTCATGCTGTATGGTGTAGACCTTGACCTCATCGAAAGCACCTAGATTACATAGATGACTTAGAGCCTTCTTGAATCGACCAAGATGGTTATCGATGGAGTATTGTCTTCGCAGGACTGACATTCCTTGCAAGTTTCGTAAAAAGGGAAGATACTCCTTGGGATCTTTCTGAGACTGCTGAGCAACTAACAATACCAGCTCAAGATTGTAAAGCCCTAGTGCATTGTCGTAGAGCCGGTTCACGTCAGCTAGGAAGCAAATGTGCTCGATCGCGGCGTCTACCAGGTCCGAGTTCTTGCTCCTCAAGCTAGCGATCTGAGTCAGGCCAGCATCGAGATCCGGAGGTATCTTGCAGACATGAGCTGTAACGACGTTTTGGAAATGGGTTGAGGTGTGACTCTCCAGAACGTCGAGGAAAGCATTACATATCCGATTGACCTTGGAGCGTTTCACCTCTGAATCCTCGCCTCCTGGTGGGTTCTGCGAATATTGACCTCCCGGAAGAGTCTCTTTGTACATGGTCTTAGACACATCCTCTTCCCTGAGCTGCGACAGGAAAAGATCGATGTGCTCCACTTTCTTGACTTGACCAATGAACACATCAACATTCGAAAGGAATTGCTGAGGAGCATGGTCGTGCAATATGTTCATATCTACCCTTTGATTCCTACACGCGAGGAATGCTGTCTTGTACTTTTTCTTGTTGATGTTATCTCGAATCCCGGCAAGCACCAGCGCTCTGGGATAGATGGTTTCTAAATTACCTCTTGGCATTTGTAAAACCAAAGCGAAGATCGAGGGCATGACTGTCACAAGCCTGGCACCTCGTTCGATGCTACGGCACCGTTCATCAGATTCAGGTGTATCAGGAGGTATCTCGAGGTCTACTCAAAGTAATGTCAGAGCAAAGAGTGAAAGATCAGGTCAACGGGAACTCACCTTCAGTGTCTTTTGTAAGGTGGACGAACTTTAGTAGATGTTGGCTGGTGGTAAATATCAGATGCCCGGGAGTCACAAGGAACGACGTGCAATTCCTGGCGAGGCGACGCTCGTTGGCAAAAAGAGAACCATTCTCAGCAAGACTAACAATAATGTCTTTCGTCACTTTCGTCACTGGCGTTTCGCTTCCGTTGGTCAAGCCATTGACAGCGTGCTCGATATCGAAGCCAAAAGTCATAGCATCAATCCTCTGCGTGGAGAACGGTAAGAGGACCACTTTTATACCAGCCAGATCAACGTCATGGGAACCTTGAACCCTCTTCTCCAGTTCCTCGCCATTTGGTTTGCCAGACTGGTCAAGCACAACATACGTTTTTGACATCGATTTCCATGAAATTTTAACCATACCTTCTATCTCTGCCTCATGCAAAAAGATTTGGTCTACATAGCCGCCGTCTTCTCCGATGACAGTGAATGTAGATTTGTCCATTGATTTTGAAAATAAAAGACTTGAGTTGCCGCTGAAAGAAATTTGTAGATACAACCTATCTCGGTTTGTGCTCACATCAACGTCTGTCGACCCGAAATCATTCGAGAACCTGCGAACCGGTGGCTTCTGGGCCATTGAAGATAGAGGCCACTCAAATTGGCTGTGACCTTGGTGGTGTAGTACACCAATGACAGCCTTAGGACGAGGATTTGAATGGATTGTAACGGCGACGTCGATGATTTTACTGCCGACCTCAATCTCATGCAGTGCCATAGGCGGTGGAACGTTCGCGACTCGCATAGGTGTCAACTTGAGGCGTTCTGGACTCAGTCAGCAAAAAAGTACTATATTAAAACTTGATAGCTTACTTCCGTCAACAACAGCAACAACTCCATAATCATCAGGCGGCGATGTAGGATCGGTCGTGATAGTTGAGGCGAATGCAGCTCTTTGGATACTCTCTGAGTGGATTGTCTCAGTGTCCCTATTCGACATGAAGGTGCAATTGCTACGAAACGCTCACCTTGGCCATGCAAAATGAAATGCAGTGGTTTTTCCGGATGCCATCTCAAAGAAACAGGTTGCTGACAGCATTCTCTCGAGTATAGAAAGATTTCTTGCTTTAGATAGTAGTTATAATTTCCCATTGTCCACAGCTGGACCTTATCATTGTAGCGTACAGCAAGCACGGACGAGTCAACGTTCCAATTTAAAGATATTCGAGAGCTCCAAGTGCTCATGTCTTCTTTGTCAAGCCGCAGGTCGAATTGCCCATGGCGTAGACCGTTTCTTTCAAAGAATACAACCCTGACGCAGTCATCGAGACGCTGTACACCAGCCAAAAGATTTCCGGCAGGTCTCCAGCTCAACGCACCTAGTAAGCCATCAACTGGCTCGCTAACGCTGTCGAGGATACCTTCTCTCGAGAAGACACGAATGACTCGGCGAGAGTCTGATTCGATGCTGTTTACTGCAACGTAACTACCATCTCCGCGCCAGCTGATAGTCGTCTCTTTGGCGTCATTTGCAGTGAGCACACCTTCGTCAACTGTCTCAGGTACGGTAGGATCTCGAAGCGCTCTGGCCTTTTTCCCTTTAAATTGAGTTTCTTTTTTCCCCCAACCGACGGAAACATGATTTGAAGCTTTGAGGTCATCAGAGGTCAATGTAATATCCGTAACATTTTCAAAGTCTCTTGTCATGTAGAGCAGAGTGGAAGCCCTTGTCGTGATGGCAAGAATTTCTTCGTCAGGAGACCATGCAGCAGCGGAGATACCTGCATCGACAGAGCCAACGATTTCGATCTTGTCCTCTCCAGCCTGCGGTTCTTCGCGAACAACGAGGAGATCCCCACCAGCAAGGACCAGACATACTGTCGAGGTATCAGGAAAATAATGCAGATGCAATATCTCGTCACATTCGAGGTCTGGCAATGGAGACTGTGCATCCCAAGCTGCTATGGGCTCAAAGGTCTTGTCGTACTTTTTCCAGCGTCTGAGGTCTAGCAACACATTGTCTTTGGTGGGCCCAAATGCGCATATTACGCTGTCAGTTGCAACATCCCAAGTGGATGCCGTTAGTTTGAGCCCTGGCGGGCTTGTGATCAGTGAGCGATGGATACTCCTAAGGTTACGCATCACTCCGAGAGATGAAAATATAAATAATAAATCCAATAAAAATCAATAATCCAAAAAATCAAAAAATGAAGGAATCATCAGTAACGCGGCTCCTCGTACTTTAAAAATTGAAACAGTAAAAGCGGCAGATTGAGGAGTCCCAATGCAGTTACAACAGCGACACTAGTCTCGCGTGTTTTAGAAATTGAGGGCTACGACTCATAGTGTAGGGCTGAGTGACTGGATTGCATCAAGACCAAATATTTGGCCATATACTTTTATTCTCGAGGTTCCCCCTACAACTCTATCAACATAGCCCTTACACCTATACTAATGTGGCACTCCTTAGAGGCTAATTTGCTTAAATGATTCTATGCTTCCTGAACGCGTGTCTAGATCAAAATAAAAAGCATGATTCCGATTCGCTCTACAAGACCTGAGTGGATGCCAGAACATCACCTCCTTCGACCATGGTTTTCAACTCTACACCCCTGCACTCCATACAACGTTAACCAAAGCAAGATCATCAGAAAGGTGCAGTGGTCTGAGAAAGAGCGCAAGACATTGCGGCTCTGCTTGAAGGTCAGGCCAGGCCTGCATCGCTGTTAGCCGCCTGCCCTCGCAAAATTTTCACGTGGCTTGATCAGTGGTACACCGCCACGACGAGACCAGATTTCACAGATTTACCTCAGGACTTCCATTCGATGGTTCTGTGACAAGAGTCAATTCAACTCCAACTTAGTTTTGCTGCATCACCAAGACGGACGCTGTCTTCTTGGCCTTTGGCCAGAACGGGTGAAATAGATGGGCAAGGTTGTAAACGCTCATAGTCAGTGTATCCGCGGCAGGCGATAAAGGAGGCTCTGACGCCGATGGTATTGATGAGGCTTCGGCTTCACCCTCTGCCATCACAACATATGTATAAGGGTCCAGAATATTGTTATAAAGGTAGAGGAAAGTGAACCTATTTGTGTTTCAACAGTATCAAACATGTAGAGTAGGAGACTGTGACAGTGAGGTACTGCCAAAAACTTGCCAAGACCATTGCCAAGTCTCTACGTACGATGCTACCTCACCTCATGCAATTGAAATTAGCACCGGCTTGGCATTCCATTTACTGTTGGAGTAAGTATATCAGAGGACTCTGGATCATACCGATTGTTGCCGCTTTGTCTTCTCGTAATAAGAGCACAGAGATAAAGTTCACAATGGAATCCGGGAATCAAGAAGTCGTTGGTGGGAAAAAGAACTTCTGGCTTTATTCCAAGGCTAATGGATTTGATCTCACCCATCCTCCTACACCGACATCACCACCCATCTATCCGCGCATACCGCTAGAGACAACAAAGGCTCGCGTTGCAATCGATCCCGCAAAGGCTGCCCTCGTGGTTGTGGATTTGCAAAACTACTTCTTGTCACCATGTCTTGGTCGCCCTTCTGACGCTGTCGGCATGAAAGTGGTAGACAAGCTTTTGCAGTACGCAATTCCGGCTTGCAGGAAGGCTGGCATACAGATTGCCTGGGTTAATTGGGGCTTGACTCAGCAGGACATCGATGGGATGCCGCCTGCGATAGTCAAAGGATTTGCGGCCGACAATAACTTCGCTGGCGAGAGATACATCAAAGGCCTAGGCTCGAACATTGGATCCGTGCGACTGGAAGATGGCTCTGAAGTCGAAGGCGGTCGCGTGCTGATGCGGGACCAGTGGAATTCGGCATCCTATTCACCACTGGAGAAGAAGCACCAACCCCAAGATATCTTTATTCACAAAAATCGCCTATCATGGTTCTCGGAGGGTACAACAAGCGAAGAGGTTTTGACCTCTCGCGGAATTAGGACTCTACTCTTTGCCGGCGCGAACACTGATCAGTGCGTGGGAACAAGTCTGATAGACGCTTTCCTAGAAGGCTGGGACTGTCTCTTATTGAGTGATGGGTGTGCAACAACGAGTCCGGAATTCGCTCAGCAATGCATCGAATATAATACCGAGGCGGGATGGGGGTTTGTGTTGTCCTGTGAATACCTGGCCAAAGGTGTTGATGATATGCTGAAGGGGCCTGGCGCCGGAGTCTGAAGGTATCAAGGAAGATAGCGGGGGCAGCCTCCAAGAGGTTCAGATCTGTGTCTTGCTTTTCTCTCCCAGCAGTGCATTCTATGATTGGCACTGACGCTTGTATCACGAGCAACATGCATTACGACAGTTAGTATCATTGGAATACAAGGTTATGGCGGTCTCATATTTCGTTATTGGATGAGAATTAAGAAAGTTGGGATGAAGAGAATTCATGCCAAGGCCGTATCAGTCAGCTACGCTATTTCTAACGGGGTAGGGTTAGGGCTAAGGCGAACTCTCCGCACATATCTGGCTATGTTGGCTACCGTATTTGCCAGTTAGAATTGAGCATATGAAGCGGTCCAATTGACGACTGGAGTGAAGCCGTTGCGCTTTCAACATGAGGCTGTTGTTGCATCGGGTAGGTGTGTTGACGTGTCAAAAACTTTCACCTACTTGCTACTTGCTACGCGTTTCGTGAATATGCAGATATGGTTGAAGAGCGTTGATACAGCACGTCCTGCGTGGCGATTACGGAACTATGTCTATGATCAATGTTCCACCATGGTTAATTCCTGTGATTGATTACACTTTGCATCACTGTAGAACCTCAAGTTTAGGCCATCTTGAACGGCTGAATTGCCATGTTTGCCTTGCAAGGTGAGGCTCCAATTGTCTTAATCTACACACTTCCAACCTCAAGGGAGGACAATGCGATCAGAAAGCTGAAGACTAGGGCAATGAGAACAGACTAAGTTCCGGAATCTTCCGATTCCACAGAGACAATCACGTCCTCGCCTGTCTTCGGGCTGATGATCCCAGTCGTCGGAGCTTCCAATTCAAATCTTGGAAACGCTTGCTCTCCACCTGCCAACTTACCGCTGAGACGATGCAAAAGCAGTGTGACAAAAACGAACACCTCCTGGCGGGCAATGAAACGCCCTGGACACAGAGTCACGCCACCGCCAAAGGATTTGTAGCTGGGATGACGTGCCAAGTCTTTGTTGTTGAAGAAACGGTCCGGATCGCATTGGCCGGCGTCGTTTCCGAATACTCCCTCATCAAAGTGCAACTGTCGGAACGGACACATTACTTTGTAGCCTGGCATGAGCAGCTTGGTGCCGATGCGGGTAGGCGCTAGCACTATTCGGATTGCAGATGATGCATTCGTCAGACGGAGAGCCTCCAACCAGAGCGAAGCAAGGTGTGGGCTATTGGCGACGAGGTAAGCGACGTCTACGGAGCCGTCTGCTTTTAGAGAAGGTGCAGTCTCAGCGTGGAGGGTTGAGAAGAGCTGGGGTGAATGGATGGTGTGAGCCAATGCCCAAAAGGCGACCCTATCCCATCCTCTGGCGCCTGGGGTTCACAAATGCTTAGCATTCCCCCACCAAAATATTTACTTGGGAATAGTATCAATATGAGCCTTTTAATACGCTATATAATTATATAGATAGATCCTATATAGCTTATATCTATAGTAACTCTTTAAAATATACTGTCGCTGTTTTTTTTAATCTAAACCCTATAATCTAATACTATTAATAGATAAGTTCTAAAGAGGTTTTTAAATTTTAACTAATTTTAATAATTTTCTCTTAATATTTAAGTAAATTACGTATAGTAATAGCTTATTTTCTATATATTCTAATATATTATAGTTACGCGTAGCTACTAAATAAATTCGTAATAATAGAGTACTCTTAATAAAGTAGAATTTATTAAAAAGACGCTCTAAATACTTAAATAATTAACTAATAAGTTTAATATAGAACTCTCGCTAGCTATAGTAAATCTATAGCTAATAATATAGTTCTTTAAATAAATAATAATAGAGTTTATAGCTATTTATAATAGTAATATATTAGAAATAATTCTTAGATCAAGTCTTAGGGTGTTGTAGCAATGTGAGACTAGCAAGTATATATATTCGTATATAGTACTAAAGTGATAGACTAATTCTTGAAGAAGAGGAAAAGAACTTGAGGGGGGATCGCCTCCTTAAGCTTGTTCGCCAAGGCCTGGCTTGGCATACGTACGTGCCAAGTCCTCGTCAGGCCTAAGGTACGTATGCCAAGCGTTCCAACGACACTTCGCTTGCCATGTGGCCCAAGTGGCCCAGTCCTATTCTGGCTGAATCTAACATAATATCTAATAGAAAGTACTATAGTAGCTTTTAACTCTTAAAATATACTTATTAAGTAGAATAATAATATTGTAATTAATTAATATTATTAATTCTATTTATATAGTAGTTATATATATTAATAAACTTAGAAATATTAAGCTCTTTTATTAATATTTTTCTAAATATAGCTTTAAAAGTATATATATTTATAGCTATTTTTACTAGCTTATAATAAAGACGACTTATAATTTTCTAACTATTTAAAATAATACTTATAAAAAGTACTATATTCTAATTCTTTTAAATAAATTCTATTATTCTCTTATTACTTAATAGCTTTTTATAGAGCTTTCTCTACTTTAGAATAGCGTTTTACTTAGTTTTAAGCTTTATAAATTTCTAATTTAGATCTCGATTAGACTCTTATTACTTTTATTAAATCTTAATACTCTCTTTAGTCTTTAATTCTTTATAATTAATTTTCGTAATATATATAGTTTTAGTAGCTCTAAATCCTTTATTATTAAGCTATATTAGTAATTAAGTTAATATAAATAAGTTATCTAGCTATATAATATAAGAATAGTTTCTAATAATTTTCTCTTAAGCTACTAAATCTAAAATTATAACTTAAGTTTAATTAAATTCTAGATCCTTAATTTAATAATTATAGATATCTTAAAATCTGTTACTTTTACTTTAGCTCTTAATATAATAAATCTAATTAAGAATATAGTCTTAATTTACTAGAATCTAAATCTTAAAGTCTTTTAAAGTAGATTTATTAGAAATATTAATAATTTCTTTAATTTAATCTATAAATCTCTAAATTATCTTATTAATAGCTAGATAAGTATCTATTTTTTAATATTTCTTAAAGGCCTATCTAAGCGTATTATTTAGTAGTTTAAGTTTTATAAATAGAGTCTCTTAATAATCTATTAATTAAGACTTTAAGATATAAAAAAAATAATCTATTTATTACTATTATTTTAAATTAATATACTTTAAAACCTGCTTATAAATAGATCTCTTTAAAGAATTAGTATTTTAGAACTCTAAAATACTTAATTCTAAGTATAATTCTATTTAAATACTTGTTTCTAAATAGGCTTAGAATTCTTTAATTATAGTTAGAAACTAAGTATATATCTTAGAAATTTTAGGCCTAAAATTTAGAAAAGCGTATTTATTAATATAAAATACGAGTTTCTTAATAGTCTTATTATTAAAAAATAGATTAAATATTGTATATATATTATTTAGAGTAATAGTATTAAGTAATTAATTCTTATTATTAATCTATAGCTACTTAATTTTTATTAATTTATACTTAGATAATAACTAGAATCTTAAGAGATATTCTTTTAAAATCTTAGAAGACTTAGAATCCTTTTTTACGTAATCTAGATTATTAAACATCTTATTATAAGATATAGTGTTAGTTTATTTAATTTATGTAGCTATTAAACGCGTTATTGTTTTTTTTAATCTAGCGTATTTAAAATTATCTAGAATACTTAGTATATATAGAATCGTATACTATACTTAAATTCTATACTATAGAATAGATAATAGATAAGATTTATTAATTAATATTAAGTAACTTTTTATTTTTAAAGCTATATATACTTTAATATAATCTTATATACTATAGGTATTAATAACTTTAGTAAAAAAAAGCGCGTTAGATACCTCAGCCCCGTTAAGATTTAAGAGTAGAAAAATATACTCCGCCCCGTCTTATTACGTAGCGTATTAGTAAGTCTATTAGTACAGTAATAAAGAGATATAATATAATTATAAAAGATTAAGAAATCTATTAAAACTTATCTTATTCTTTCTATATTATATCTAGGGTTTATACTAAGGTATCTATAGCTTTAGAATGATAATTTTAGTTAATAGATCTTGCTAGCTGTCTACTCTACAGTATAAAAATAGGTGTGGTGTGCGATTTTGCCCATGCCAAGCATTCCAGACGATTTTGAATACGCTAAATGGTTGCGGGACGGAGAGTAGGGCTGAACCCCTGATTTGTGAACCCTGCCAGAGGATGGGATAAGAGTTTGTGTTTACGCTGAGGCCAATTAGCAAGTTGCGGATGTCGTGACAAGATACCAAGGCATTTCCAACACTTACACCCACATAACCATCATCAAGACTACGGCAATGTCAGACTCCTTCATGCCCAGCTGCCTTTGCGCATCCTCCATGGTCTCAACCAGCCAGGAAGCTCCCTGTCGCTCTGCTTTTGGCAGGCTCAGATACGCTTCGAGAGTCCTGAGGACCTTTGCTTTTGCGTTACCCCTATATTCATAATGCTTGGGAAAATAAAAAAATTCCCGCGATTCTAGCACCCCCCCAATTAAAAATCTAAAAATCGATTTTTCTTAAATAACTTTACCACTATAATTAATGAGAGTCTCTAAGTTATATAGATTTAATATTCTAGCTTAAACTACTTATTACTAGAATATTAATAAAATCGAGCTTTAATAATATAAATAAAATAATTAATACGTTTATTCAGCTCTGCGCTAAAAAGTTACCTCGACTATTTAAAATTACTAAGACTTTTCAGCCCTATTAAAAAGCTCTTAAAAAAATATCGTAAAAATTAATTAATTTCTATTCTATATTATAACGAAAGATTAGAATTAATTAAAACTTTAAGGAATTAATTTGATCTATAGTTTCTAGATTTTCTGAATTTTTTAGAAAATTATAATTTGTGGTAGTGAAGTTATTTAAGAAAAATCGATTTTTAGATTTTTGATTGGGGGGTCGCGGAATTTTTTTTTATATTCCCAAGAATTATGAATATAGGGGTACGGGCGATTGCCGCGCCGGGCATGTTGTAAAAGATCATCCAGTTATTGTCGTCGAAGACGAGAAAGTTTTGCAAGAATTGAGCATCCATCTGAAGTATCCGTTCTCCGAAGAAGGCTCTGATGCCGGCTTTTACAAAGATCTGCTGGCAGCATTTGTATAACGAAACGTTTCTAGCCGCCGTATCTGATGCCATCATGATTTCCTGCGGTAGATTCTCAGGTTTCATAGCGTCGTCAATAAGGCCGAGAAATTTCTCTTGGATGATTTGAAATTGCTGTCCTGGGAGAAGCTGGGTGTTGTAGAAGTCACTTTTCAGACTGAAAAAGCCTTTCGAATGCGGATTATACCGTCGGATGAGGCCCGTGAAATCAGGGTTCGGGTCATAGACTCTCTCCACACCAGGTCGGCTGAGGTCAAAACTGACCATAAGGTCTTTAACCACATTGCCAAAGTCTAGACTTGTATTATTCTTGAAAGCGGTGACTACATCATGGTGTGAAGTAAGAACGTACAGCTTTTCGGTCCCGAGGGTGAAGGCGAAGGGCTTTCGTGTGTCCTTGAAATACTTTCGTCCATACGATAACGCCTGACCTTGATTCTTCAGGAAGCTCCTCGCGTGGCCCAGGAAAGGTATCCAGTAGGGAACTTCTTGAGGTTTCTCGGGATGCAGCAGAGGGTTGATAGTGAAACGCCAAACCCGCCATAGCAGCAAGGCGGAGGTGATGGTGATCAGTATGACCAATACAAGGCGTAGCAAATAATGAAAACTGGCAGAATCAAGCAACATACCAAAGACCAGTCTCTTGGTTGAAAGTGACATCACTGTCCCTTGTACGGAAGACGACAGGACAAATCTGATTGAGGTATAAGGATTGTTGTTGTACATAGCAGGAATCTCAACACCGACGGAGACGGTTTACTTGTGCCCTTACCAAGAGGATGCCGCTATAGCCATGAAATTGGCTCCTTGGGTGCATCATCGACCCATTCCTCGGTGTTCGCCTTCTGAAGGTCTAGATGGAACGCTGAGCTGCAGTGTATAGATGGAGCAATCCTTGTGGCGTTGCCAGCACAGCGTTGCCAGCACACCCTCGAGATAAGAAATCACGGTCAAAACGTTAGATAACGGCGCAAGTCGTAACTCTTCCTAAACCTACTACACTGCAAAATAATGTCTTACGCCTTTCCGAGCCATCGGTCAGATTGCTGCAAGGTCGGCCTTTCTTTAGAAGACATCTAGATCTTCAATACGTGACCTGGTGAAAAATGTGACTGGGATGTAAACGACCTCTACGCCTATTTGATGCAGGCCTCAACATCAATATCGCCCTTTACCAAGATTATGTCTACGCGAAGCGAAGAAACAATGTCCGATAAGCGGTCACTTCGATTGGAAGGGAGATGCAACTCCTAGTGGCTGCAAGATCCAGTGCTCAAGTCTCGGACTATATCTGCAAGCGGGCTTCGTCCTTTCCGGGCTCATATCAACCAGATACAAGGCAAATACTGCATAAATGTGTGGTCGAGCTTAAATATGACAATTTGCTTCGGAAATGTCCTGCTTGGTTTTATCATTTTCAGAATCGACCTTGCTTGGCTCTATAGTCTTCGTTTTCTATTCCGAGGCCCGCGGGTACTGGCTCAGCAATACGTGAGATTTTCAGTCGGTTGCAGAGCTTACCTTCCGAAAGCTGATTATATGTCAAGAAAACAGGAGTTCCGTATAGCGTCCGAACACCTCAAAGCCGTTATGTCTTGATCTCTTCTCGCGATCATGTCAAGGAGCTCAGTAGCGCATCGGGGGACCAACTTTCTTTAGTAGAATTCTTCAGCGATGTCAGTCAGGTACCTGGATAATAGAGACAGCTAAAGTTTTGCCATAGATGCTCCATATGCCTTACACCATGAACTCTATTCAATTGCATCAGTCCGCTGGCCATCACAGAGCATTGAAACGATTCACCCAAGCTGTACCTCAGATTAGCGAGAGATTTGGAAGCATCATACAAACGTCACTTTCCAGTCATCTCAAGAGATCGCCAGTCATGAACGGTGACTCCACCAATGAAGTAATGAATCATGTATATACTGACCTTTCTCCAAACTAAGGCTGGATAGAAGTCTCCGCGTACCCACTGGCCGAAACTTTGGTGGGTCAAGTGAATTTTCACTCGTTCTTTGGAGACAGCTGCGGTGAGACTCAATGATTTATCAGACGAAGGGATCTCAGAAACTTATAATTGGCAGGCGATGGGAGATCTTTCTCAAATCGGCACATCAATGGGTTGTCGATATTTTCATCGCAAGCGAAATCCTTCACTATACACCGAGACTCGTAGCCCCGTAGGTGGTAGACGGAACCCATAGTGAATAAAGCAAAGTTCGCTAACAAAATGAAATAGTTTGCTTACATGGCTTGTCACGCGAGGTCAGCACTCCCTCAACGCCTTGAGGAGAGCGTTGATCCCTGTTGTTCAAGAAGGGATCTGCCATTTCAACGATGAAAAGACAGAAAGACCGGTACATACCACTGTGACCTGTTCACAGGCTCTATGCTGAGAAGCGAAAAGCTGTTCTATATCGATTGCCTTCTTGCACATTATCGCGCACAAGATAACCACCTGGTGTCTGAGATTGCTCAACAATGTCTAGCCGTATGGCTTGCATCAATGCACCAACCAGGTGGGCCGGCTCGTCAGCTATAGAGATCTGGCAGAAGCGATGGTGGAGGTTGCACATATTGATGGCTCTGGGGATACCATTTGCGAGGTACATTTTAGCAGGCGCACCACCAACTTGTGACATGCAGCTTCGGTATCATTGGGACGAACAGCGGTCAAGGCGCACCTGACCAATACTTTAGAAGATTGGGAAGAAGAAGAAGAAGAGGAGGAAGAAGACGAGATATCGGCGTGAAAGTCCCCTGATGTGGTCTGGCAGAGTCGCTACGCTAACTTAAAACAGCAGACGCCAAGACTCCCTGAGTCACTATGAGTCACTTAACTTTACTCTCTCCATATATATATATTTATATATTTACATATTATCGTCTACTATTAACCTCGTCAACGAGAAGAGCAGCAAACCTGCAAAGAAACAATTATCATTTGCAGCCATCATTCCAAAATTCGCAGCTTCCCATCAGCCATGTCTTCAACCCCATCCCCAATCCTCGCTCTCCCGCCCGAACTCCGCAACCAGATCCTCGAAACGCTCTTTTTCGGTGCTCAGCTTTCCACTCTCCGCAAACACCATCGCCGCAATCCTTTTCAGCGCGCCAATTACGGTATCCTAACCGCCAACAAGCAACTCCACCGCGAAGCCTCCAACATCCTTTTCCACGGTGCAGTGCTGCGACTAGACATGGCTCAGCCACCACCAGACTATCTCCCATCCTTCGTGACTAAGACCGTCATCCCCGTTTGGTCCTGGTACGTTCGCGATAGGTACCGCGACGACGGGACTGATCTGGTTTTCTTGCAGCGCTGGCGAGGTCTGAAGAGGGTGAGGCATGTTGAGATGAGCCTACCTCTAAGGCGCATGGTATTCGAGCTGCCAAGCTTTACTTCGGAGAGGCTGTTGCCGTACCTGAATGCCTGCGAGATGGCCGTTGGCTTTCTCAACGGGTTGCCAGATGTCGAAAGCTTTACACTCTTCACAGAGGACAGGGATGGGTTCACTTGGACGGAGAAGTGCAAGGAGGCGTTGTGCACGACGAAAAGTGTGAAACCTGTTATATTGCGACCGGGTGATGTTTGTGGGCATCATTGAGAGCACACCGTGGCTCGAGCTTGAAGTCACGACACCCAAAGCCCACGATTCCAGAGGCTACATCCAAAATGGGGTTCAAAAAAATCAGGACACCCGAAGCCCACGATTTCCACGAGTCTGAAATGGAATCACGGCAGTCAAAGTTCACGGCCTCAAAACTTCCTGGACCTTGAGGAGAAACGCTCGGGAGATTGGAAGACTGACTTTCAGACTCATGTAATGCTGCTCAGATTACATTGCAAGAGACGATTGCTTTGGGATATCATTAGGCGTACACCCCCTTACAATACATGTACACACCCCCCTTTTTTTTATATTAGGTATACGCAGTCTTAAGAGCTTTAAAGCTGGTGGTCTTACTACCTATAGAGCGGTTACGAGTAAACATGATCCTCCCTCCCTTCGGGGGCCCCTTCTGTACACACTCGTTCGTTCGCTCTTACAGTACGCTAAATCTTAAATAAACTAGCCCTACCAGGGGCTAACGGTTAAAAGCGAGACAGAAATCTGGTATACCCGGGGGGTACATGTATTGTAAAGGGGTGTACGCCTAATAGTAGCCTAACCAAAAGTCCCACTAGTTCAAACTAACCCTCAGTCCCACTGATGCGAATATACTCTCTTCAAGTCCAGCGCCAATAAAGTAGCACTACAATAGCAGTGCAGGCAGTACAGCTCCACCGTATCCGCGAGGATGATGTCAGTACCTAGCGGTTGCTGATATGTTTGATGAAGGGGAGTGAGTAGGTGAGAACCATCCAAATGTTCCACAGTTTGAAAGTTCTTCTGTCATCCTTTACTGCTCGCATGGCCAACAACCTTAGCACGATAAGACTGCCGAGACCTAAAGACACCGTGTACGATGTCCAGTGTAGCTCCCAAAACCACGGACCCATCGAACACCAGACACTCATTGAAAATGCTGTAATCCACCTAGCATGTGCGTCTCCTAAGACGAGAGGTAGCGTCTTACGGCCGCGTAACTTATCACCATCCTGGTCAGACAAGTCTTGTATTTGTACTGTTGAAAAGACTATTCCACTGATAAGAATAAACCAGCGGACCGTTCGTGGCGTCCATGGAATTGGGAATCCAAGTGCAACCTCCATAGCTCCTGAAGAATAGCAACAGAACCCGCATGCATTGATAAAATTTCGGATGACGAAGCTTGTGTCTGCTCCACCAAAACCATTATACCAAAGACCAAGGGAGATTAAAATGATGCATTGCTTCAAGCCTCCGACATAGATGCTTACTAAAACAGCAACCGGATAGAGGGACGCACTCATCCATTGTGCTTGCTTCGGTGTCAGCCTTTTCGATGGCATAGGCCGCCAAGGTTTGTTGATACTGTCCTCTGCAATTGCCGCTGGTTGTCGTTGGTTGTCAATAGCGAAGGGCAACAAATTTATCCACGTCCACATTACGACAACCAACAACCTTCGAATTTCTAGTGGATCCGATCTCATGGAGCTTATGCCGAAGACCGGAGCAGAACTAGCGTTCAAGATACCGAAAACAGTCTTTGGGCCAATGATTGTCTTGATGTCGCTCAATGTGAAGAGCCATATTGATCTCAGGTGATAGATCGAAGTCCGCATTGTCGACTTGCTTGAGCGCTAACGCAAAATATTTCCCGGTTGTAGCTCCTGCAATGAGGGTAGGGGTGTGGTAGAGAACAATTCCAAGCTTTCTGGCCACCTTGATTTGTAGGCAGAAACAGAGTAACCTAGTGATTTGGCTTCTAGTCAGCAATATTTTCTCGACCATCTAAAGATATGGCGATGCTCACGAGTCTCTCTGACTAGACTTTCTCACTTTACTGACATCTTAGATATCTTTGAACTCAAAGCAATTGGAAAAAGGTGCAGATTCAGAACGTTAACAATTTCATGCTGCAAAAGTACAAGAATTTTGTAGTAAGACATGCGTCAGATGGATTCAAAGTAGACGCTACTAGGTTTTCCTTGAACATGACGTTGGATTCCGCCGTATTTTGCTGCATGAGAGCGGCTGTATGTGTCTGACTCAGAAGCCTCGACCTGAGAATTTAAAGGCAAAGCTGCGCAAAAGATTACCCTGGTACCTAGAAGCACAGCTACAAGACACATACTCCGTGTTTCGAAGGAGTTCTAAGCGTGGCATTGAGATTACGCTCAATCCTGCGTTGGTAAGACAGTTTCGTTCAAGCATTACGCGGCTGACTTCACCAAACAGAGTTTACTACACTCACACCTGTACGTGTTCCGGACGAAGAAGCTCGGCTTCTGCTAACAGCCGACTCTCCGAGACAAGCGGTGTTTGATTGAATGTCGTATTCTTGTCAGTATCGCCGTTGGTTTGCTGTTCTCACATCACATCCGATCAGCTCAGAGCTCGTCCTTTACACATCGAAATCAGGACTTCTTCGACCTAGGTTCATGGCTTCACATAGCTGCCTGGTCGCCATTTTGGGTGTAATTTCGCATCAATGCCTTTTCATACGTGGGGAGTGGCATATGCAAGCACCTACAATTGCAAAGTCCTATGCTACTCTCTCAATACTGGTGTTCTTGTTCGAGTCCAAAAGGAAAGGCGGTGATATTTGGGGGAGCCTGTGGGCAACTCTTCTCCTTATCACGACATATGCTAGCGCTGTCTTTACAAGCATAATCATATATCGAGTCTTCTTCCATCGACTGCGCAAGTTTCCCGGGCCGTGGATGGCAAAATTCACCAAATTCTGGCACGTATACAAGTGCATGAACGGTAAAAACCACCTGCTGCTGGACGATTTGTATCGACAGTATGGTCAATTCGTCAGAACAGGCCCAGAAGAGATCACGGTTTTCCATCCTGAAGTCTTATCAGCGGTAGATGGACCTGGAAACTCTTGCACCAAAGCCGTTTGGTACGATCTACTTCTACCTGAAATCGCCATCAACACGACACGTAGCAAGTCAGACCATGATAAACGACGCCGAATCTGGGATTCTGGATTCAGTACCAGAGCCCTTGAAAACTATGAAGCTACAGTGATCGAATACGGAAGGAAACTTGAGAGTCGCATTGCAGAACTGTCTGCGAAGAGCCAACCGGTAAATGTTTCTTTGTGGTTCTACTGGTTCACCTTCGACGTGATGGGAATATTCGCATTTGCCAGATCATTTGATATGCTGCAGAAAGAAGAATGGCACGTTTCTGTTGTGATGCTACGCAAAGCCATGAGACTTCTGGGTCCTTTGAGTCCGGTACCGTGGTTGGCCCAGATAGGCTTCAATATGTTCCCATGGTTGTGGGTAGTTCGAGACTGGCTCGCAATGTTAGCATGGTGCAGAGATAGGATGAGTGAGAGACTCAAGGTCTGTTCTATTGGAGTGATACTTGGATTTATGCAGTGCTCACATAACTCGCAGATATCAACGTATCACCATGATGTCTCACATTGGCTGATCGAGGCATCCAAAAAGACCAACACGCTTGAAGAAGATCGAGATTGGCTAAATGGCGATGCTGTGACTATCATCATTGCAGGAAGGTAAGCATGTTGCACCGCGCCTCCCCTCCTCGACTGGGAGTTGTCAGCAGAAAGTAGCTCACTAGTTACCTCTAGCGATACCGTTGCCCCTACTTTAGTCTTCACCTTCTTTGAGCTAGCATTGCATCCTAAGCAGCAGGAAAAGCTCCGTGCAGAGCTCTCCACTGTTGACATCTACGACCGTAAGACGCTAGCTGCACTTCCACATCTCAACGGAATCATTAACGAGGCTTTACGGATTTACCCGCCAGTACCAACCGGCGGCTACCGGCAGAGTCCTGCAAATGGCATGACAATTTCTGGCCAGTACATACCAAGCAATGTCACGATCGTGGCTCCACGTTACACCTTGGGAAGGCGTAAGTTGGGTTGAGATTCAACGTGAGATTCCCACTGACATGTCAACTTTCACACAGTCGAAAGCTGCTTCGAGCGACCCGAAGATTTCATCCCAGAGCGCTGGTATGACAGGTCTGAGATGGTGAGGGAGAAAAGAGCGTTTGCTCCTTTCGCACAAGGTAATTAATGGAAGAGCTGCATCGTAGCATCTGGGTACAAACGCAGCAAATAACATTCTATAGGTCGTTACTCATGCGTTGGAAAGAACCTTGCTGTCAGCGAGCTCCGTTTTGTTACTGCGCTGCTGGCTTGTAAATACAAGATTGGCTTTGCAACTGGAGAGGATGGACATAGCGTTGTGCGAGACTTGAGAGATCAATTCACGGCGGCGCCCGGTGAGCTAAACCTGTCATTTGAGCCGCTAGACACCACGAAAAACAGAATCAGCGAGGAGAAACTTCGAGGAGCAAGCTAGGTAAAACGATATCCGAGTGCAGGCAACATCAAATCGAATGAATGCTTTTCAAGACAATAGTATCATGAGCAAGGCTGCCATGCTAGTACTCTCTTTCAGGCTCCATGAACAGATGTAGACCATGAATCAGCCTAGACACGTGGTCCGATCAAAGCAGAGCTCATTTCTCGCACGCGAGCTGTATTACCCTACTAGTCGTAGTCATATGGCGGTCGTTCTCATTTTGACAGCTCCTGATTGACTTCGAGATAGCACTCGAATCGACAATATTTGGATTCTGCGTGACTCGACTTGCACACCTTGCTTTCTATCTGAAAGCGACGATTACGGCCAATCCCATGGCTAACAAAAAGTATCTTACCAACACGACTAGGATACCCTTAAGGCAGACAGACCCTTTTCTGATCCGATGAACAGCTTTCATGGATCTAAACCGGACCTTCAAGTGGACGAGAGGGCCTGAAAGACCTGATGGAAGCAACGTGCATGGCGTAAGCAACGGGCAAGATGCACTGATCCTCCAAGTCATCTAGCATCCCTTTCGGAACATTATACCGAACGCATATGGCAATCATTTTATCGTCTTGTGTGGCTACACGCCGGTCAATTTTCTAAAGTGGAGCACCAAATCGAGGCACGAGAATTTCTGCAGGCAGGAAATTCGGACCAGTCGGTGAATATTCTCATTCGGGGCCGGTCTACAGGGAGTCAAAGCCTCGATCGCGCGGTTGATAGACGTCACAAGATGCATATGGTCAGCAGCTGTAACGGCGGTGAGAATTGAGTTTCGGAGAGACGATCATGCACACCAACAAGGCTCGTTACCCTACCCACCGTCGAATCTGCTGTGAGGCATGGAGTAGCACCCGAGGCATACCGATTCGATACAATCAAAGGCGTCTGCGCAAAGACGAGGCGGTACCATCTCAAAGATTATGAAAAGTTCTGCGAGAAAACTGAGGCATGGAATGGTTCCGATTGCTGCGCTTATATTTCTCGTCACGTGAAAACATCAGGGCTAAGCCCTACTCGTGTAAGTCGCTTTAAATCTACGTATTTCTAAGACACCTTTTTAAAAAGCCTACCTTTTAACGGCGATTCCGAACTATTGACTTAGAAGTTCCTTGCGTGGAGGGTTGACTTTCCGGTAAGGTCAGCAAGAAGGCTGGTATGGCCGAAAACCACTCCAGCCTTGCTTGTATCTCTTTAGAAAATGCGCTTTGTTTGAGTGCTTTCCCGCATCGATATGAGCAGCACCTGCATGCACGCGGTGGTATCAGCAGAGACGATATCGACAGCACTTTACGGACGCTGTTGCGTGCTTCGTGGAGCAATGAGGCGTCGAGTATTCTGGTTGAGGGCTGTCTGCAGAAAAACGTATGGAGTATCCCATCGGCTGGCGCCTCGGGGGTAAAATGTCTTGGCTCGCAGGGCTAAGCCCCTGAATTTTACCCCCTGCCAGCCGATGGGATACGTTGCGAACGAGATGGGCTACAAGAGTGAAGGAATCCAGTAACCTTCTGAGTACGACTTCGCGTTTCCAGCTTGTGTGAATGAGGCGAACATTTGGTTCAGCATGTATAAAATCTGCGGTTGCTTTCTATAAGACCTAGGCGTAGTCAAACTGGCATGTTTGAATCTCCACTGCTATCGATATATTCAGTATCATTGATGCAACCACAGCATATGCATCGTCGCAGCCGCCCGTCCATTCCTGCCCGGAAGCCCCCTCCCCCACTCACCCCAAGAGCGATCCTATTTGTTCTTCTTCGTCTGCCAAACTAGACTCTCTGTCAGCATCCTGCGTAGCCCGAATCGATCGTACAATCCTACCCGCAATGCCGAACGGCAGTCCAAAGAAGAAGGCTGTCGTGGTGTCAGCGCCGTCACCTTCAATTGAGTATTTCCATGGCTTACCCATCGTCCCCCAGTATCTCAACGCGAAGAACTTCGTCAGAGGGTTGAATGGGAGGTTGCTTCGAGGACCTTCGGGATAGTGGTACGGACTTGAGAGGCGTGCGGCAGAGGTTCGAAAGCCACGGCTGGCGATGATGGATGGGGCCTTTGAGGCGCGGATGGCGGTGCGTGATAGCATCTGGATGGTCAGTGCGGGTTGTTACGTAGAGTTCACGTTACCTTACCTTGTTCTTCTGCTGTTTCGATGGGATGCACTGATAGACTCGAAGCTGCGTGACGATGGCGGTTTGACCGCACACGCCTCGTAAGGCTTAGCGTCATGCACGTCAATGCACCGCTTTGAAGATTCCGACGCTCAAAGCAAAAGTTTGAAAATTGAAAATTGCACCCGTCGTTGTCACATCATTATACAGGCCGGTGCGCAGAGCATTTCGATTGCAATATTGCCTACATCTACGAGTACCAGGCCACAATGGCCGCCCGCCGTACCCTCACCTCCATTCCCTCGCGCATCACACTCACCCAACCCATCAGTCAAACCTCAAAGCATCTTTTCCCCCGGAGAACGCAAAACACGTCTTCCTCGACGTCCGCTTTAGCCTACAAAGCCCTCCATCGCCGCATCAACCCACTCCCGACACAGGACTCGCTGCCTTCATGGTCAGCCCCGGCGGCCGTATCCTCCATTCTCTACGAAACGCCCCTGCCGTCTGCTCTCCCGCCAAAACGGCACATACTTAATTGTCTCGTGCAGAACGAGCCCGGCGTCCTCTCCCGCGTTTCCGGCATCCTGGCCGCTCGGGGCTTCAACATTGACAGCCTGGTCGTGTGCAACACGGAAGTGGACGATCTCTCCCGCATGACAATCGTGCTGTCCGGTCAAGACGGCGTGGTCGAGCAGGCCCGTCGGCAGCTCGAGGACCTGGTGCCCGTGTGGGCCGTGCTCGACTACACGGCCGCGCCCCTTGTCCAGCGGGAACTGCTGCTGGCGAAGATTTCGATCCTGGGACCCGAGTATTTTGAGGACCTGATGGCGCATCATAGGGAGATGTCGGCGGCGGACGCGTCGAAGCTGGACAAGGTGACCGGGGACGGGGATGTCGAGGGGCGGGAGCGACGGGGGGGGCCGGATGCTGATTATCATCCTAATCGGCTGGCGGCTAGTCAGGCGTTGAGGCACAAGTATGAGCATTTGGATGCGATTACGCATTTGACGCATCAGTTTGGCGGAAAGGTGTTGGATATAAGCACTAATAATTGTATTGTTGAGATGTGAGTTCCGAGAGGCCCCTTCCCTGTTGATTTACCACTGACAGGGGCTGCAGCTCTGCGAAACCTCCTCGAATAGATGCCTTTATGAAGCTCATCTCGCCCTTTGGCATCTTGGAATCTGCGCGGACCGGCCTGATGGCTTTGCCTCGATCACCGTTGGATGGGGGAGCAGAAGAATTGGAGAAGGATGCAGGTGATGTGGTGGATGCGAGTGCTCTGCCGCCGGGATAGTGGCCCGTGGTATGTGTTTGATGCAAATTGTCGCGATCTAGCGTCGGCGTTTTTGTAAATAGTCTCATGATCTGGACGGCGTATGACTAAAAAGTTGTGCATTGACTATCCCACCGTCCGTATGTGCGCTCTCCTCTCGATTGTGTCCAGAAGATACGCCAGCGAGTTTACAACGAAAATATACACCATCCCCCCAATTTCGAAACAACCCTGCCACATATACTTCACCAGAACGCCAAGCCTACCACCTGAACCTTTGAAACCCATCCCCCAACACCATCGCAACCATTCCCACCGCCACAACTCTCGCTCCCCTCACAAACTCACCCTCGCCCCGACGCCCCTCCCTCGAAACCAAACCCGCTGCTGCCACCTCCCAACCCCAACCCCCACATCCGCCCCCGCGTCCAACTTCAACCTCCCCCCCAGCGCCTGCTTCACAGCCTCGTATCCCACGCTCCCCAGATCCCAATTGACCGGCAACCGCGGACTCGTGCTCACGCCCGGGGGCACCTCGAACGGCAACTCGTAGAGGATCCCGCCGACGGGGTCCGTGTGGTTGTAGTAGGCGGTGGCGTTGAGGAAGGTGATTGTGATTGTGGAGTCGGGGAGTGGCGAGAGCAGGGTGAAGTCTGCAGTGGACGTGATGAGGTGGAATGTGGCGTCGTCGATGAAGGCGGGGCTGTCGGGGTCGCGGTCCTGGTCGTCGTTGGGGTCGCGGTTGGGGTTTTTGGGGGGCGCGAGGTGGGGGGTTGGGATGTCGATGGGGAGGGCGGAGAGGGCGAGGCCGAGGTTGGGTTGGTGGGGGATGCTGCCGGCGTGGGCGGCGAGAGTGATGGATGTGTTGAGGCCTGGGTGGGTCAGTTGGGAAGGGGGAGGGAGGAGCGGGGCTGCTGACCGGATATGTATTGGGAGAGGAGCTCTTTGCCTTGAGCTATTCCTTTCTGTCCGCTGGGGGTGGAGGGATCCCAGAGGGCTTCGACGAGGATGTTGTCGTTGGGCCCAGGTACGACAGAGACGTTTCGAGCAGTCGCGTGGCCGATTTCGGTGCCGTTGCTTAGCATTTTAATGTTCACATACGGTACAGTCGCGGAGTATTCAGTAGGATTGGTGATATTGACTCTAGCTTCCATGGAGAGCGTTGACTTTGTGGTATCCAATATGCGTAAGGAGCCGATCTGAGGCGAGAAGCCTTCCAGATCTCCGCCAGATATTGCTAGATTACAATGATCAGCATCGAACGCCGTAATGCTATGATACATGCATGTAGAAAGAAGAAAACTAACGCTTGACAAACACCTTCCCCTCTGCTGGAATCTCCCGTACTACAAATTTCCCAAGCGCCGTCTCTGATTCAACATCCACAACAGCTTTGACACCTAGCACTACTGGCTTGCCGCCGAAAATCAGGTCTTCCACAACGTCTGTGAAAAGAGCATCATCGGTAATCTTCAAAGGAGCGTTCTTGACAACGGACTCGACGGCTAGACCTGCTTCGATATCATCGTGCGCCTCGATTTGGGTCGTGTTCGCTGTTTGCCACTTCTTAAGGTCGAGACGGCCGAACTTCTTCTTATGATAATATACGTCGGCATCTGCGCGGACACGACTAACGTCGATTGGAAAGTTCATCTCCTTTGGTAGACCAACGAGTGCTTTGACAGTTGCAGATACTCTAGGCGAAGCCTCAGGTTCGTCAGGATTAGCAAAAGGATCCGGCAAAGAGAAGTGGACATCCGCCAGAGAAAAGTTGCGGATGAGATTATCGAAGCTCTTCCCCGGGAAGGGAACGGGAACCGTTATACTCTGGATAAGCGCGGTCACCCAATCAGGTGTATCGCGCGATGGAGAGCTTGAACCGCGAACGTAGATGGTCGTCTCTTCCCCGCGGATATAATCGCCGAGAAGAGCATCTAGTGGTGATTTCTGGGTCTGCGGGCAAGTGGCAAGGAGAGTTTCAGGTATCTTTTGAACATATCCTCCAACGTGGACCTCGACATCTTTCTTGGGCTGCACCTGAATTTCCTCGGTTCTTGCATCTGCAAGTCTCAAGTAAGGTTGATCCGGGAAACAATCTTGGACCAAGATATCGAAACCTAGTGGTGGTACCATAAATCTGACTGGATACTCATTACTTAATTGGAGCGAAACATCTGCTGCCATGCCTCTTTCACGGCCTGGTAGCTCGACTTCGTGGAAATTCAATTTTGTTATATTGAATTTGGGAATGGTAGGAAGTTCTTGACCTGTACTTAGTGGTCAATTCTTGACTCAGCATTGCACGGCTGAGGTTTAGGCTCTTCTGAGTACTGACCTTTGATCATGATTGTATCTGCGATATTCTGAGTACCCAGACCAAATATGCCGGACTTTAATGGAACCTCTGCAACACCTCTGATACTTAGATCCCCAATTCTTCCTTCTAAATAATCATTGGCCATTCGTCGTATACCATCCATATCTCCGGCTGCAAGGTCGCTCAGAAAATCGAGATGTGTAGTATGGCCGTCTCTGATATCTACCAGGATTGGTGGGATATCCGCAGTCCCAAGTAGAAGGTTCCCGTACTCCGGTAAAAACACCTCGACTTTTGATTGCTTACTCTCAACAGCCCTCGCGATCCATGTCCCAGCGCGACCTAGATCCCTCACAGGCTTCTTTTGAACTCTCGCTCCATCAAGTGTAAAGTCACCCCGTATCCTCGCTCTTACGCCAGTCGATGTGAATGCGTCTATTGATAAATCGGTGGGCTCGAAGACTAGCGCTTCTCTCGCATACTCTTCTACTATCTCTGGGGCAGCAAAACCTAGACAAAGTATAAAAATGACAATCAGGCCCAAAATTGTCAGAGCAACTATTGTCGGCCATCGTCTAGAAGACTTCCCCTTGCTTGGACCATCATTCTGTAGTGACCTTGAGGACGAGGCAGCAGCTGAAGGGGATTCGTCACGGACTGGTGCATCACCATAGTTGCGATGATTTGCATCTTCTGAGAGAAGAGGGGTAGATTCTTCGGAGTGTTTTGACCGGTTTGAGTGTTTCGATCTCGTTGAGGTCTTCGATCTCTGGGATGGCGGTCTCTCAGACCTTGATTGTTCGCCGCCTGCGTCCCCCAGACGGGGTGACGCAGGATTGTCAGACATGGTCCAAATCTCAAAGGTCACTCGTATGGGCTGCGATGATTGCACATGGGTGTGACAGTTCAGGTGTCCAACAATGAAGCTTGTAGTGTCGTAAGGGCCCTTCGAAGGTACTCCACTTAAAGCAGGTTGTCGGCGCTTAGAGCTACACGTTGGCGCGAGGCGGGGGAGATCCGCCGCTTGATGACGAGATTTCCCCGGATTTCAAAAATACAATTAGTACGTGTAATATAATCGCGATCGAAATTCCTTTTTTTTTTTAGAAAAAAAATCGTTTCCCACATTGTTTCCCCAATTTCTCCCCATCTGCTCAGATTTTCATCTTGGAGCTGTAGAAAAGCATTCATTGTATTTTGGGAGTGTCCGCGAACTATCAGCCCTCCACTGTCTTTCTACATCCCCTGTTGGGATTTCCAAAGTCATTGGGCGGCTTTCCATATGCCCCCGATGCGGCCTCAATACCTCCGAAGGTCTCTTGGGAGGCTACAAAAAAGGGCATATGCATCGCCAGCTTCTCCTCCGACTTCTCCATTCGCCCCTCGCCATCTGCTCTCCATCGCCGTAATGACCTCCACATCAGCATCCAAAAGGGTAGATGCTAATGCTGTCATAGGATCTCACTTCCGCTGAACTCACAAGCCTGGTGCGCAATGCGGAGAGCCACAAAAGGGCGATCAAGTCTGGGTCCGTTCCAGCGTCTTTGTTGGGAACATTGGCAGGCAAGACCATTGCTATGACCTTCAATAAAAGAAGTACAAGAACCCGTGTAAGCACTGAAGGCGCTGTGGCTACATTAGGAGGCCATCCCATGTTGTAAGTCTTTCACGGTGTCTGCTGGATACATAGTCTGACTATTTAATATGAAGTCTCGGGAAAGAAGATATACAATTAGGGGTACTGTCTCACACTAATTGAAATCGCTAGTCGTAGACCCGGAATCGACCTAATTTGATCGCACTGCAGGTGAACGAGACTTTGCAAGATACCGCTACTGTCATAAGTTCAATGGTTGCTGCATGGGTGATGAGATGCGGAGCCCACGACGATATAGTTCAAGTTTCGAAAACTTCCTCTGTCCCTATTATCAACGCTCTATCAGACGATTTTCATCCTATGCAGACTATCGCAGACTTGTAAGGGTAAGTCCTATCTTTTTGATATTCACTTTCTAATTTTTAATTAGTCTAACTATTAAGGAAGCCTTTTCCTCAAATCGAACGCCGCAAAGATCCACCACGCCGGGTCTTGGACTAGAAGGCCTGAAGGTACGCATACTCACGATATTTAGCCCTGTGCAGCGCCAAAGCCCTTCACTCTCTGAGCTCCCTTAAGACTCGAGCGTTCCAAGAGATCAACCACCAACTCTAATTTCTTTGATAGATGGCTTGGATTGGCGATGCGAATAATGTCAGTCACAGACTGTCCATGTAGAATAGAGCGATTTGGAAGTTTGACCGAGCACAGGTACTATACGACCTCGCTATAGGAGCGCTCAAGCTCGGAGTCGACCTATCTGTCGCCACTCCTAAGGGCTATGAAATTCCCCAGAGAATGAGGGAGATTATACAAGAGTCTGGGAGAGATGCTCGGATACAAGGAAAGCTCACCGAGACAACCGTACCTGAAGATGCTATAAGAAATGCGGATATTCTAGTGACCGATACGTGGTGAGTTCTTTGAATCGCCGTTTAAGGGAACAGTGCTGAATTCGACCTCTACGTAGGGTGTCAATGGTAAATCGCATCCGTGCGTCGATGATCCAAGAACTAAAACCTTCCCAGGGCCAAGAAGCAGAGGCAAAAAAGAAGATCAAGGCTTTTGAAGGCTTCCAAATCACGAACGCTCTGGCAGAGAGGGGGGGCGCAAAGCCAGGTTGGAAGTTTATGCATTGCTTGCCTCGACATCCGGAGGAGTAAGTCTTCCTTCGCCATGCCAAGAAGAATAAAATTGCTGACTTGCAAATCGTCAGAGTGGCCGATGAAGTGTTTTACAGTCCCAGAAGTACGTACCGTCGCTCTATCAATCGGCATTCCAGAGTTAACTTCTTTTTAGGCTTGGTTTTTCCTGAAGCAGAAAACCGGTAGGCTCTGATGACCCAAACATCAATATCAAAGGACATTGCTGACTTTGACGATGCAAGATTATGGGCCGCTATTTCAACACTCGAGGGATTCGTGGTGAACAAAGGAAAGATAGTTTAAGACGATGACGGGAGTTACTCTATGTAGTCGACGCAAATTATACCATTTCAGTATCCATCGGAGAAAATGTAACTAAATCAAAAGTAAACATCAAAACCCTAAATGTTTAATTAGCGCCAATTGTTCCCTCGCGTAAGGTAATATTTCCTACCGAGTACTTCAACATCAAACACTACCATCCACACAAGAAAACCATGGACGTAAGTCCAACTGCCCCCCCCTCCCCCCAACCCCACTAACCCTCCCAGCGCCCCAACCGCTCCCACACCACCCTCGCCGCCCTCCCCCCCTCCCCCTCCTACCTCTACCCCACCCCCTCCATCCCCACCACCCCCTCCCTCCTCTCCCGCCCCTCCTCCCAAACCCGCCTCCGCCC
>JAEUBB010000454.1:1295-30070 GCA_018257885.1 Parmelia sp. 050094
TATATATTATATTATCTCTTAAAATAAAGATTTCTTTATTATAAAGATATATTTTTAGATTCTTAATATTTAAATTATTAAGATTATTCTTATTTAAATATTTTATTATAATATATATAATCTTTTTATCTTACTTAATAATATTTAATAATTTATATCTTTTTTTTATTTTTATAATTAATCTTAACCGCTAAAGCTTTTTTAGAGTTATAGTTAAATTAAGTTTCTTAAATATTACTAAGATCTAATAATCGCTTATATTAAAGATTATAATATAGATTATTATATAATAATTATAAAATCTTTTATTTTTATAAGTTTCTTAATAGTATTTCTTTTTCTATAATTTTAAATACTATTTAAGTATTTTTTTACTAATCTTAAAGTTATAATAAGTAAATAGATAGTTTAAAATTTCTTTATATATATTATTTTTATAAAAATATTTTAAAATAAGTTATTTATATAACTCTATATTTTTTTTAAAGTAATTAAAAGATATCTTTACTATTATAAATATAATATTAAAGATATATAGAATAATTATATACTATTTAAAATATATATAGTAGTCGTATAAAATTAGTTAAATATATAGTTATTAATTAATAGTTACAGATAAGTTCGGATAAAAGGATTTTTTAGTAGGGGATGAATAAATGCGGATTGGCTATAACCGCACACGGTAGTCTGCACGTACTGTACCAAGAGTCCTGGACGCCAAGCCTTGTACGGAGGTACATGAGGTCAAAAAGGTAGCTAGGTCAATCACCTCAATCAAACGTTAAAAGAACCTCAAAAATTACTGAGGTGCCATTTTCCAAGGGTAAAATCCCCCAAATCCATTTAAACTGTTTTTCTAGGGCCCAGAATCATAAGACTCTTTCTCACTCACGAACCCTTCTGGTCCAGGACTTTTGGTGCAGACCTCTGTATGCCTCTACGTATCTAAATGGAATGGACCAAGCATTCGAGCACATTTGGTGTATTGAAGAGTAGGCCATTTCTAACTCTTTGGCCTCAGGGCCAGGGCTAGCCAGCCAGGTACGTGAGTTCGGGGAGTCTGACATCCTACTCGTACATCTGTCTGATCTCAGCTCTAAGAGGGTCTAGGTCGATAAGGGCAGGCACGTTGGTCTGAGACTTTCCCAAATGATAGAACCCTATTTGATGACTGCCATCTGAACGCCGTAGAGGTATCGCATGCGTGTGGGTGGATTGACAAATGGACGGAGTGTTGGTAAGGAATGTTGGATTTGCGAAAATCAGAAAATCAAAATCAATATATTGCGGGGTTAACCCCCTGGTCAGTAGCTGCCGTATGACTTGAGATGCATGATGCTAACTGTATTCGACATAGCTCATGGCAAGCGGGGCTCGCGCGGAGGTGAGCAGACAGCACAGCCTTGCACGGCTCAGTCAAGTAAATCAAAAATCGAGTTGATTTCCGGACGTGATATCTACATTTGAAATGTTTGGAGAACATACAGATGTGGACCTTGCAGAGCCGGAGTCGACCACACTACAAGAACTCTACAAATCAACCCAAGATCAACTGGTGCTGACTATTGAGAGAAGTCTGGATTCAGGCAAAAAGGATCTAGCCGCACGCTTAGATGATGTTTTGCTCCGGCAGAAATTCTGGGAGGAGGACATTCGTTTGGAAGATGGAGCTCTTCCAGATCTCGAGGCAAACGACGCATTGGCTTCTTCCATCATCCGCTGCTATCTTGATGAAATTCGCCACCAATTGCAGGACGTGATCAGGGCTATATCCAGCTCGTCTGAGTACGTTCAATCATTCCTGCTTGGCTGCATCCGCTCACAGAGGCGAGAAACATTTCCGCATTTGTCTGGCAGCAACTGGAACCCAACTGACTGTGATCAGTGAGATAAAATACGAGAAAGAAACTCTATCTCGCTTATACGAAACGAATGCTAAGCTGTGTGACCAGATTGAGATATTCGATGCTATTGCTGCAAATCAATCTTCAAATGCTACTGGATCTGACCGGAAAGCCACTGCAATAGGCCAACTGCGTCGTCAGTTGGAAGAAGAACATGAGAAAGTCCGAAAGAAACACGCATCATCTATTTCGGATGAGACGAAAGTTGCTCAAAAAGTCCGAGATAGACACTCAGAAGTCTTGAAGCATTACAAGCTTTTGATCCGACATATTGAAAATGGATCTTATATGAAGACAGCATTCAAGATAGAGTTCACCAGAGCCCAGCAATGCGATAGAATTCTGAACGAAGTCCGCTCTCTGGCTTTGTGGAGCCTTTGCGACTGGGCAGTGACTAGTGAGGAAGAGCTCCTGACTGGGCTTATTCAGTTCACAAAGTCTCAAAGCGTTTGGTTTGGCTTGTCAGAGCAAGGTGGACTTGATCTGGATTCACCTTACGTACCTGAAACTTCTTATCGGGCCAGTCCTAGAGACGAAGCAAGTGATAAAGAGGGAATAGTCGCTGAAAGTGCATCGTCGCCTGGTCGGAAGATTCCCGAAAGACGGCTCGAAGAGTCTGTTCGCCAACTCGGCAGCTGGAACGATACAATCCTCGGTTTGAGCTCGCCAGCAGTGCAGGAGACCTTGAGTCGCGAGCTTCGAATTAACTTCTCGACGTTTGACGTTGCAGAACACCAATATTTGAGATCAGCGTCAGTTTTACTTGGGTATCCCGATCTTGAACAAGTGGCCAAGGCTAGAACTCTAGAGGGGCATCAGATCGGCATTCCATTGCTGCGAGCCTCCCCCTTCGAGAAATTTATTACTTTTTTAGAACCAAACGACAACTCTTTGCTACTAAGAAAGGCCGAAATAAGCTGGCAAGGCAAGCCTCCAGCCAGGTTTGATAAAATATGCAGCGCCACCTATCGGGATGAGAATGTGATAGTACAATGGCTCAGGCTTGATGAGGGCTTCACGGAACCCTCTGACAGGATTCAATTGATGCGAAACTTCTCATGCCTTTCAGAAGTATTAAATACTAGTCTTATACCGCTAAGCTTGTCGAGCCTCCATGTACTTGGCTATTTTGAGCAGAATTCTGACCTCTTTGGCTGCGTATATCGGTTGCCGCCTGATACTTCCTCGAGTCAATTGCCTGTGACACTCCGGGAGCTTCTCGATAGCGCAATATTAGACACAGTGCCTGAATTAGGGGAACGCTTTGAAATATCTATCGCGCTAGCCAGGACAATTCATGAGCTCCATATAATGTGCTTGGTTCACAGGGATATTCGACCAGAAAACATATTTTTCTGGCCAACAACAAAGAGCGGAAAAGACCTAGAACTTGGTCGGCCCTATCTGACCGGGTTCAATTTTGGATTAGTACCGACGCGCAGACCCCTGGGCTCCAGCAACGCTCGCTTCGATTTATCTAGCTTGGGCCATATTCTTGACGATATAGGACTTTGGCGCTCGACGTACCACTTATCCACAGCAAAGAGAACAGGCTTTGGACCTAGCTCTGATTACGGGAGCAGCAGCTTGAAAGAATACGTAGGAAAACGATATGAAGACGTCGTGAAGGTGTGTTTGCACGATAGGTTCGGCGATGAACTGACTTCACGGGAGGAGGGTTTACGTTCTTACCTGTACTATTTTGGAGACAATGTGGTAGGGCCACTCGCAATGTGCAAAGCATGATGGATATTCAGATACTTGAGAGTAAACTAGTCGCTTAGAGCTTATGACAAACCTATATACAACGCACCAACGATCTGCTTGTAGCGTTGTACAAGCCTCTCTCATTTCAAAGGATGGGTACCCATGGAGCACAACCCTCAATCAGCTAATGTTCATCAAGTGGCCGCTTAAGACTTGTGGAGGAGCTACATGCTCCCAGAGAAGACAGTCCGAAGCGCTCTCAGATATAGTGTCTACCATCAGATAAATTCAACTTTGACGGTCTCTGGTACGTGTGATACGGGCGAAGGTAGGCTAATCCATACTCCACACAGCTTAACAGACCATCCCAACTCCTTACAATGGCCACTCAAAGGAAAGGGGGGAAAGATAGGACGGCTATTCTACCGATCTGATATCCTCCATCACACTGACCTATAGCCTCCCACACACCAAATGACAAGTCGATGCTACGTCGAAAGCCCGATCGCCTACCACGTACTTCGTATCTCCTACCACCAGACCTACCAGCTCGCCTACGAGTAATCCCTTTGTGCAACTATAGTAACACAATATCGTTCAAGACACTCAGCACCTCTAGAGGGAGTACACCCTAAGGAAATTAACCTTTCATAGCCTTTCCCTTAAAACTACTTATTTTATTAGTATTATTCTTACTAGCATTATACAACTCTGAAGAATATTACCTCCCACCAGCGCACATCGAGCACTTTCATCCAATCCTTCATTACCTGTACATAGAGCCAACCCTCCACAACGTCACGGATCAAAAGCATGCCACCGTTACGATTCTCAAAGAGTCAATACCAAATGTTGTATTCTGTATTCTCAACACATCAAAGATCAAGAGAAGTACTTCCTTCCTCACTTCCCCATAATCTCAACGATACAATGCCCAAAACCGTCCCGTTTGTAAAGCATTTGTCCTCAACATGGCATCCTTCATGAAGTATCCCCCAGACCTCTCACAAAGTTCAAAGACGCCATCCAGAGAAACCACCGCTCGAAGCGGTCCCAAGGCTATTTCATCAAGACTTATAGATTCCTAGGCTTGATTCTCAAGGGCGACACATTATCTTCTTGGTAATGTTCTTCCGCTTTCTCCCTGTCTGTCCCTACATTTTCACCGTAGCTTTAAGTTTTAGAAGTATCAACTACGATAAATTGGGTTGATGGGGATATATCGAGTGATTTCCGGTACATCTAAATTTTGTCCACACACAAAACTGAGCACTCGAGATTCGCCGCTGGTTTTATCCGTCTTGAGAGTGCAATACCAGATACGAGATTGTGGGGAACTTATTCCATACCAGCCGAAAATTCCCCTCCAACAAGAAATCACCCAACGACAAGCCCCCCCACCACCCAATCACATCTCCAACACCAACCTCCCCCCCCTCATCAAGTATACCACGTCGGCTCCGGCGCCTCCCCCAACAGCACATACCTCCCCAACTCCATCTCCTTATACGCCACCGGATCATGCAGCGAATGCGTCCGCACATCCCTCCAAAACCGATCCAACCCCACCCCCGCCGCCGTCGCCCTCGCCCCCGTCACCTCAAACACCCCCCCCGTAACCCTCAACGCCGTATCCGTCGCCACCACCTTGACGCTCGCCACCCACTCCGCCACCTCGCCCCTTTGCTCCTTCGTGATATCCCTATTCGCCGCATGGCGGTCGTAGATGTCGGATATTTTGTCGCCGGCGAGGTCAGCGAGGGCTTCGGCGGCGCGGAGGTGCGCGAAGAAGGAGCCGTAGCGGGCGAGGACGTAGGGTTCCGATGTGCCGGAGGCGGCGGGCGTGGGGGTGTAGGGCCAGGGGCGGGTGTGTTTTGCCGTGTAGGCGGAGGCGAAGGAGAGGGCGCCGAGCGCGATGCCGATGTAGAAGTTGGAGAAGACGAGTTGGATGCTAGGGCAGTCAGTCGGGATGACTCGGCTTGTCAGTTCCGTGGGGATGAAAGGGAGGCGCTCACGTTGGCAGAAGCAGCGTGGCCCACGGGATGGTCAGGATACTCGCAATGGGCTCCTTGGTAGAGGGGTCCCAGCCCAGTGCATCTGTCCACGGGACGCGGACATTATCGATCTTGACGCTGCCGGACTCGGTGAGACGAAGGCCGATGTTGTCCCAGTTGTGAGAGAAGACGATTGCGGGTTGGTTTGTAGGAGCCAGAGCGAAGATGTGTTTGTCTGTACCTTCGTAGACCTGGTACCGTTAACAGTGGTCGATTGTCAGCTATTTCAGCGACATACCCCTTCGAGAATCGTCAGGTCAGAGACCACACCGCCAGTATTGAAGTGCTTAAATCCGCTGAAGATGACATGATCACCATCATCTGTAATCTTCTGGTCATTATCCCTCGGGTTGACAGCACCGCCAACGAAGTAATTATTCTCAATAATCAACTTCTGCGTCCGATCCTTCTGATCGTCCGTGCCAACGACGTTAGCTGTCCAACTCCAGAGCAAATGGTAGCCGAGAAGCATGCCAACAGAGCCATCGGCTTTGGCAATTTCACGGATGGTCTTGTAAGCTACATCCCACCCTTGTCCACCACCGCCATACTTCTGCGGGCCCAGGACTTTGGTAAGACCTGAGGATTTGAGGAGGGATACTTCGGCTTTGGGGCTCTTGTTCTCCTTCTCGCGGTGAGCCGCATCTTCTGCCAAGATGGCAGACACGCGTGCTGCACGTTGGAGCCACTCGTCAGGGTTGGCTGGCAGTGGCGAGTTGGCAAAGCTTTGATGGTGAACATCGTATACAGCAGGGTCGGTCGCCGGGTGCGAGGACGGTGACGGTGCTAGAGATCCCATGGCTGCTTTGGTGGCCCTTTTCAACGCTGGTAGTGAGATGAGGAGGTCGGGCTTGAGGACCTGTACTCATTTCTCGAGACAATGGCTAGGGACAAAAGGCGGCATTCGGTGATAGCATGTGGAAGCACGCAATTTCGTTTCAGGTCGAGACCAGCATCGACCTATCAACAGCATGCTTTCCCACCATAGTTGCGCTTATTCTTGCACCTTTTAGTAGTAGTAAACATGAACAGCTCGATGCGCATATCTTGGTAGATGCAGTTCGGCGGGGGTTTGAGCACGCAATCCTCCGCGTATGCAGACCCCGCATAATGAGCCGGAAGATTTTGCCAAATCCCTGTATCTGCATACCAAGTGTGGACAGGTTTAGAACTGTCGCCATTGCACGTAATAATAAATTAAACAAAGGGTCCAAGTTTTGCATGCATTCTGCAGATATTGTGCCCAAGTCTTCATCGGATGTAAACACTACGAAATATGAAAGCTTTGGCAAAGAAATCGCAGCCAAGCCTTACTCAATCAGTACAGAGTGTGTAACAAAGGTCATACATAGAGAGGAAAGCCCCCTAGCAGAGATCTTGGATCCCCCTCGATTGATCTAATGAGTCGTTCTCTGCTGGTCAATTTCCACATTTGTATGTCAAACCGAAAGAATCGGACCTCTCACAACTGCTAATTGATCTAGTCAAACCTCACAACTGCTAATTGATCTAGTCAAACCCCACAAAAGTATGGCAACATGAACGTAATAGAGCAACGGCATTGTTTATTCATGTGCTTGATATCCACATAAGCGTGTCAAACCGAGGAGCTCTCGACCTGTCAAATCATCTAGTTCAGCCCATAAAAGTTTGTCGAAACGAAAAATTGAACCTTTTAGACCCATCAACACGTGCGCTGTTTTACTAGCGTAGGCGTGGACATGTGAGCTCTCTATGCATAATTCTTAATATGTTGCCTTGTAACTTGTCGGCTACACTGAAAGAGCTGCACCTCAAGCCGTCTGGAACGTTGACCCACGACATGGCTTTCCAGTTGGACACAAGATCCCTCTACTAAGGATCAGACTTTCTCGACTTGGAACCGCAGGAAATGTCGGTATTGTGTCCATAATCAACACGTTTTCTCTATATCTCAAGACTGATCACGTGATTTGTTTGCTGAGAAGAACCTGCTCGTATCGCCCATCGGAAACGAAAAGGACATGGCTTCTTGACACATTAAATTCGCAACGGTATAGTATCCCAGAAGCCCGCTGAGAAAAGCGAATACCCCTGCAGTCTTCTTGAGCCCTAACGCCGTACCCGCATGGCCATCGGCCGCTGCGAAATAGGAGGCAGCAACCAGTGTGAAAGCCATCTGCACTGTGAAGAAAATGCCAATGTAGACCAGATTTCTATGGGCGCCTTAGCACGACCTCTTAATCCATTTCAAGGCAAACTCACAGGGGTAAAGAACCAAGCAAGAAGAAGAAATTCCAAACCGCCCACACTGGCAAGTTCAGCACGAGCAAACTCTGTGTACGATTTCACTTACTGAGCACGAAGAACCCTAGTGCATTGTTGTAACCCGCTGTATCTGTTCCATAGGCCGCCTGAACTCCAAAGAGAGGCGTGATGATAGCACCGAAGCCACCATAGAAGAACCCGAACGCGGAGAGAACGGTATATGCATATGTGTTTCCCAGAACAAGTTCCCATTGAGCTGATAAGACCATGCCGATGCCTTTTTCGCTATCAGTCAATCTACCGAGCGATTTCTGGAGCTGAAAGAAAAGAAACCAGACCTGCGACGAAAAAGAAGTCGCCGATGAAAACGTTGGTGATCGTAAGGCCTCTGAACTCCATCAAAGCCAGTGCCAGCGTCGTTAAAGTCGTAGAAAAGGCACCAATGGCTAGGGCAGTCTAAGCACGATTGTCAAAAATTGATCGGTCATGATCCACAACGTCTGTGTTCTGACCGGGCTTCCAAGCTGTGCTTTCAAAGTCACCGGGACTGGGACCAGGTACGTCGTTCCGCTCTGTGACGATGATGCACTCATTTGGCCGGCGGCCAAGGCGTCCCATTTTCCTTCATGTTGCGGACTTCTGTTGGCGATGTCTTCGAGCTGGTGGATTCGGTTTTCGTGGGCCATGATGAATACGCAATGCTACGGCTTTGCGAACAGGGCTGGCAGGTACAATTTGCAAAGTGTATCAACGCCCGTAGATGAAAATTATTCAGGGGGTGCTTGTCCATATTAGAAGCTTCCCGCTGTTAGGAAAGCGAACGTTAACCAGGGACTAGCGCCTGGGAAATAAGGTCAGTGATCTGCAGCCGCCGTCTGCAGCCAAACAATCACGCCTTGATTGCGCAATAAGACATGATGCAAAGTAACAAAGAATGTTGCGATATTCATCCAATGACAGGGCGACCACTTCGGAACGTGATGCAGGCTACGATCAGTCCCGCTGCTGCAGATCCAGCAATTCGCAATATCGACAAGGAAGCCTGTCTTTAACAGCAAGGAGGAAGTATTTAGCGGCTAGTTCTAGGCCTTTGCGTGTGTAACAAAAAGAAATCAAACGTCATAGAAGAATCGTCGTAGCCGTTGCAAAGACAACTTTCTTGCAACGTCCTGTGAACCCTAGAAATGCCTTCAATATTGCGCGAAGAGAAGGACACCGCGAAGCCGCTGACAAATGGAGACGGGAATGCGCCCAAAACCAGTAATTACTTGAGCGCAAACCATGACGATGCTTTTCAACATCTTCCAAAACCCCAGCAAGATATATTGCAGTTACACGGGCCTCGACAAAAATATTGCCTGGACAAGGCAGGTGAGATACCGGAACTTCGATCAGACCGAGAAATTTTGGTACAAGTAAGTGAATATCCGGAACTCGAGGACAGAACTGACATTCGAAGGTTGTAGCAATTGGTCTGAATCCAGTGGTAGGTGGCACCTCCGCAAGTAAGAGAGTGTAGCAAGAGCCATGCATAGGGAGGCCAATTTCCAGATGAAGATCTAAAACATTCCTGGAATATCATGAACAGTCGATTCATTCCAGTCAACACCCATGAAAGTGCGTCAAGTCGGAAATATCGGAGCTCTTAATTCGTCAACAAATGTAGAGACATATATGCGCAGACTGGGAACTTACCAGTCCAATCAGTCCACTGTGCATTAAACTTGCTACATTCTCTTACTCGTTTTACTTGATGCTGACTGGCGCACTAGGACTGGAAGGCACCGTATGTATCATTCATTGCGAATGCCGATTCCCGAGACTGACGCAAGGAGCAGTGATTATAATTTCGGGGTCCCTTCGTTTCCTTGGGTCAACGGGCGGGACTTTGCAGGTATCGTCGTCAAGACTCCCAAGGGGACCTCTAGGATCAAAGCTGGCGACGTAGTAAGTTTCCAGACACTGAATTCTGATTGCAGTGGCAACTGACACATGAATGAGGTCTTCGGCCCATCCACTGATTACCGAGACGTCCGTAAAGCCGCGTATCAGGAATACTTGGTAACGACGGACTTCAATGTTGCAAGATTGCCGGTGGAGCTGCCGGTGAATGCAGGTGCAGCAATCGGAGTTGCCTTTGTAACAGCGCTTTTGGCATTGGGTATCTCTCTGGGTTTTGACTACGCTAGCATCGAGGGAGCATCCAAAGGCCCTGATCTGCTTAGTCTCCTCCGAAAGCTGGACCAAGACGAGATTCCAGAAGATATTCGAGAGGAATGTTTTGATGGTATCAAAGATGGGGAACGTCCGCAGAACGGGGATTGGTTTGCTATCTGGGGAGGTAAGCTGTAGCTTACTACCGCTGAAACAGGACCTATTCTAATGAGACAGCGTCATCGAACACCGGTGCAATGGCACTCCAGCTGGCCAAGCTGGCAGGGTTGAGAGTCATCTGTGTAGCGGATGTTGTCAAGCATGGATCTCGACTTATCGATTTGGGCGCAGATGTCCTGGTTGACAGGCAAGATCCCTCACGAGCTATTGAGATCATACGTAGTGTCACGAAAGGACAATTACGCTTTGCTCTAGACACCGTTGGCAAGGAAACGGCAACACAACTCCAAGAAAGCCTTCAAAGTCCTAAAAGAGACAAACAGGCACATCTGGTTGGCTTGACCGGGCTGCCCAAAGTGAGACTTCCAGGTGTCAAATACCATAGCGTGCCCATCAAAGTCTTCCATAGTGTGCCAGCTTTAGGGGAGACCGCCATGCGCTGGTTGGAACAACTCCTGGTGGCAAAAGGGCTGGAACATCCGGAAATTGATCTTGCGGATGGGGGGCTAGGAGGTATCAATGAAGCTCTTGACAAATTAAAAAGCGGGGTGGTATCTGCAAAGCGCATTGTTGTCCCGATTGGGAACAAACCAACAGTCGAGTCAAATGGACATGGTGTGACAAATGGGACAACACAGGAGGCCAAAGGCAAGCTCGACAATCTCGAGTATGCGGACAAGTTGAACGCAGATCCTTCGCGTATCAAATTTGCGTGAGTACTTGTCTGCAATAGTAAGAAGAATGCTAAGTATGTGCATGTATAGGTACTGGGTACCAAACGTCTCTGGAGGCTTGGTTATATCCAAGATCGAACAACGGACTGGGTGGTCCTTTGAGCAGAACGTAGAATACGCCAGAACCGCGGAGAGAGTGGGCTTCGAGTACGCTTTGACCCAGATTAGATTCATGGCAGGCTATGGAGCTGGTATATTTCGTTTGACTCCTCATTAATCAGAAGCTGACAATTTTGCCAGAGAACCAACACGAGTCCGTCTCGTTTTCTCAGGCGCTGCTTCACTTCACAGAACGTCTCACCGTCATGGCAGCCTTGCTTCCGGGGCCATGGAATCCAGCCGTTGCCGCAAAGCAGATTGCTAGTATCGACAATTACACCCAAGGCCGCATTGCCGTCAACGTGGTGTCGGGATGGTTCAAGCAGGAGTTTACGTCAATAGGGCAGTGGTGGCTGGATCACGGAGAGAGATACCGGCGAAGCCGTGAATTCATAGAGTGCCTAAAGGGTATCTGGACACAGGATCAGTTCAACTTCAAGGGGGACTTCTATCAGTTCCACGACTATCCTCTCAAACCGAAGCCAATTGTAAAACCAGGACGACCATACCCCGAGATTTTCCAAGGTGGGAATTCTATAGACGCAAGAGAGAATGCTGCCACCGTATCGGACTACTATTTCATGAATGGTAACACCTTAGAGGGCTTCCAGACCCAGATTGCAGATGTCAAGGAACGCGCCGAGAAGCACGGCCGAGCTGGCGAGGTCAAGTTCGCTTTGAACGGATTCATCATTGCTCGAGAGACAGAGGAGGAAGCAATCCGAGTGCTGCAAGAGATCCAAGGCAAGGCGAACACAGAGGCTGTCAACGCATTTGCGGACGCGGTGCAGAACGCCGGCGCCTCAACCGCCAACAAAACAGGCATGTGGGCGAACTCCAAATTCGAAGATCTTGTACAGTACAATGACGGCTTCAAGACGAAGCTTATCGGTACCCCGGAGCAGATCGCTGACCGTATCTTACTCCTCAAATCCCTTGGTATCAACATCTTACTGGTCGCTTTTCTTCACTATGACGACGAGATCCAGCAATTCGGAGAGCAGATACTACCACTTGTGCGAAAGCTAGAGGCCGAGGGGCGTGGGAAGGATGAGGCGTTTGAGATCTCGCTGACAGGCGATGTGTATAGGGAGAAGAAGACCAAGGAATGACCGGACCTTTCTGGGTGATTATAACTGCGATTGGCGGTCTTCGTACTATGTTGCCTTGGGTGTTTCCATGAAATCTTTCCAGATACCTGACAGGCTTCACAACGTCGATGGTTACAAGGACGGACAGAGCTCAAGCGTATGCGTTGTTGATAAATTGTTTTCGTAGGTGGAGTACACGTGTAGATGACAAGGACGAATACTCCCACCACCACGTCAAGATCGGATAACGCCAAGGGTTGCCCGGACAATGCGCTTAGACAATGCTAATACTCCGGGATTGCACCCCCAGCCCCAAGATGAGAGCACTTCAGCTTCATCGCACGCCTTCAAGTGGGCTCTACAAGAGTGCGCCAATAAAAAAGTAGCCAAGGTGACAAACATCTGTCCCGATCTCACTTTATATCAAGTCTAGGATGAGCGCTACTTTATCTGGCGCGAGGTGGGTGCGCCCCTACGGGTGCCTAAAACTGCTACCACCTCTACCCCCAGATTGCTCGCCACTCCGCTGGGCTGGGCTGGGGCATCTAAATCCTGACCTCACTTCCTATCCACAAATCAACCTCATCATTCTTAGCCTTTTAGCACTCGAAGCATTCGTCTAGTCATCACCTATCCAACACTGCAGTCAATCCAGCAATGTTCACAGAAAGTAACTGCACGCCTCTGCTAATGGCCCTCGTTAAGATTTTGCGCATACCTGAGGCAACTGAGATAGTATTCAATCATCTAGGCTCCCCTTCTTCAGCGGAGGAACTCGAGAATATTTTCTTCCTGAAATTGCTTCAGAAATTTGCGGGAGTGGAGACTTTCAAGCCGCAGCCTTGTTTCGAATACAGCCCGATCGATCTCTCGCAGGATACATTCCGGCTTTGCAACCTCCTTCCCGCCAACTTCGACGACCCAGTCCTGTGCGAACTGATAGATGAGCACATAGAGCTGGCAGAAAATTCCTATGAGGCCTTGTCATATACATGGGGAGAACCGACTCAGGCGAGATGGATCCGACTGAACAGCAAGCCATTCCACGTGCAGCCAAATCTATTCGGTGCTCTCAAGGCAATCCGGAGGACAGATATGCCAGTTGTACTCTGGGTTGACGCGATATGTATCAACCAACTAGACAATATAGAAAAGAGCCACCAAGTATCGCGTATAGGTCAGATTAATGCGAAAGCAAAAGCGGTGGTAGCCTGGCTTGGCCCCGCAACAGAGGACAGAAAATATGCCTTTCGTTGTCTGAAGCTCGAAAAATTGTCTCGCGACATACGGAGGAGCGTACAAGGATTGCCGGGCTCTGATAGAGTTATAGCAATGCTGCCGCATATGGAGCCGCCGGGAGATGCGTTGCGTGCGCTTTGTCGACGAGACTACTGGCAGCGCGCTTGGATCAGGCAAGAAATTCTTCTGGCCAAAGATATTCGCCTTTACTGTGGCGAGTTGTCAGTCACATGGGATGAATTTGGAGTGCAGGGAATGGCAGCCAACATTCGGGATATCGATGATATACCGGGGAGCAGATTTGTCGGAGAATTTTACTTCCACCGCATGAAACTGAAGAACGAAGAACCTAAGAGCCTTGAAAGCCTATTGCGCAGGTATGGAATGTCTAAGTGCAGCGATCCCCGAGATCGAGTATTTGCACTCCTCTCCCTGTCTTCTGATTGCATCGGAACTGAAAAGCAACTGGTCGACTACACGATCGAAAGACCCATGCTATTCTTTGCTGTTCTAGCCCATTGCGCGCCAGCAGACCCTTTAACACTAGCTAGCCAAATGCAAGATATTCTACAGGTTCGCAGACATGATGTTGCTCGCCTTTGGTATCAAATCAGCGACCTAAGCGCCAGCTATTACGACCTATCCGATTCTCACCTCAAGACAATTGCCATCAACTACGTAAGGCAAGTAAACAATGATGGGAATTCTGGCAATTTCTGCCACGGACTGAGACTCAGTACTGCGGAAGACGATTGGCCCACACCACTCGATACACGGACCCAAGAGTCAGAGTTTATTGGGCAATCTCATCAGCTTCTACCCAATGCATTGAAAGGGAAATTGGGTAATTTCACCTCCGGGGAATTGAGACATTTTGCAAAAGAGAACTGCGACCTAGGCCTATTGTTTCAACCTACCTTGTTCGGATACGTTTACGAGTGTTGCACCTTAAAGAGGTCGAGTGGTTGTCAACCAATCAAAGCCAACCTTGAATTTTTTGAAGACACTATTCTTCACCGCTTGCTTGTCTTCATACTTGAGAATGACGACGACGTATTGTGGGACCCAAAGTGGATACGAACAATGATTGGGTTTGAAAGCGGCGAAAAGCGTCTTCCACACGCTGACATCTTGTGTTGTCTTCTTGACAAATTAAGTCAGAACCGATTACTCTGTCTAACAGAGTGTCGCTTTATTATCACAGACAGTTTCGGCCATGCAATGTTTGAGCCTCGTCGAATTTCAGGGATATCAGAAGACCAGACTGGAGCATCCAAGATTAGCTGAATTCTCGCCTTTCGCAGCTCAGGTGGTGTACTCTGAAATCTCAGGAAGACTAGCAGTGAGTTCCTGTCGAATGTCTTTTGTCCTCTTCTCTTTCTTATAAGGATTCTCTCTCTAAGCTCCAAGAGCTCCCGGGAGGCGACTCCGTTTAGGAACCCACTTGAATAGTATTTTCAGTAATCGTTTGGGATTCCGTATGAGACTTGTTGGTACTTTGATGTCCATTGGTTGACGTTTGGAAGCGTATTTAATAAAGACAATGGACCTACTTGGAGAATGTCGTATGTTTGGAACGGCCTGAATCTATTTGGACCACAGTATGTTCTTCAAAAGGTTATGTTGCCCGGTTGTCCTTTCTAGGGAGTGACTTTATGCCGTACAAATCGAACACGACTTCCGCCACCCGTACGTGCGCTTCCACTCCCAACAAAAAAGTTGCCAACCTCTTGCCCTAGCATCTCAATTTCAATGCGTCGTATTCCTTTCAAATTTGAAACAAACAGCTCAAGTGTAAGAGAGTACTCGCGCCGACGAGGTCACTGGACATGATCACGATTATATGTCATGATCTGCGCCGTGTGGGTAAGAGGGAGGTGAACTCCCTATTCAAAACTTGGTCCGTCCGAGGGAATCTGCATGACACGGAAACCCATCTACTCTCACAGAGGGACCCTTGCCACTCAAAGCATTCTCACTTCAAGCCCCTCTCCTCTGCCGAGTGCCGTGACTTCAGCATGACGTTGAACACACTAAAGGAGAATGCGAGGATAGCCTCAACCTTCATCGGATTTTCCAGGCTTTCAACTGTCATCTCGAAGTGCCGGAAAAGCTGCGGGGCACACTGGTGTCAGTCCCATCTTTGAACTGATCGTTGGGAATTCCCAAACTATTTACCTCTGTGACCACTTTCATCATCTCCACGGTTGCGAGGTTCCTCGGAGAAGATGTTTAGCATGCGAAACGTGTGACGAAATGCTGGGCTCGCGAGAAGAGACAAACTTTCCAAAACAGGTCCGCCTGCTGGCCCCCATCCTATGTCGACTTTTTCAAACTTTCGGACTTGCTTATCACCCTCGAGCCACCGCTCCGGGCGAAACATGATTCCCAGGAACTCTTACAAAAGGAGAGATGTAAAAACCCGTTTTCGGTTTTGGGAAGCGAAATACGAGAAGTATCGCCCAGGTTTCATTACAGCTATTTAATAGAAGACGCAATGTTCACTCTTCTTGGCAGCAAAACTCTTGGTGAGAGTTTCAGCTGTGGTAATTGATACGTGATGCACTTTTTGAGAATGAATCTTTTTCAAAAATCCTTTTCGAAAATGTTTAAAACTACCTAATGGCACAACCACTCTCATATCGCCACCTCAGCCTCAATCAAGCTTTCAGTCCCTTGCTCATAGGTCCAAATGCCTTTGACCTCTAATCCCGCCTGCTGCAATAACCCTCGCCACTGCTTCTCAGTCCGTTCTTTGACCGCACCCAACGCCATCATCAGCCAGTCCATTGACATAATTGGCCAGGCAGCACCAAAGTCCGGCACAATATTCTCATTGATCAGGAGCTTTGAGTATCCTGGCGTCATGGCCTGAACGATGTTGCTCAGAATCTTGAGACACATGGCATCATCCCAGTCGTAGAGTACGGAATGGAGATAGTACGCTTTAGCGCCTGCGGATGGTAGTGACTTAGACATGCGGGGTAAATACGACACACTCGAGTGTAGGTCTTGGACATACCTTTGACGGGTTGGGGAGTGAAAAGTCATGAACAGTCAGCTCAATGCCCTTCTCAGAATTCCCAATCTGCTTTATGACATCAGCCTGGTCCTGAAGAACCAGACGGCCGGAGAGCTTTGGGTGCTTGTTCCTGAGCTCCAGCAGATCATGACCGAGGCCCCCGCCCACGTCGACGAGAAGAGGAGTCTCGGGGCGGAACCCCTGGCCAATTCGCTCCGTTACGGGTAGAAACCCTCGTCACACCAACTGTGCTTTCCTTGGCGATATCCGCTCATGTAGTTGTTGAACTATTCTGCGTACTGTGGACGCTCGGCAAGCCAGAGAAAGAAAGGATTATGCGTTTTGTGTGCGAATTGGAAGGGGCCGTCAGCAATATTTCCCGGGTTCTCATAGCCGGTCTTTGTGAGGTAAGCAGGAATGGCGCGAAACGACGGTCCAGCAACATTGTAGCTTCGGGGAATTATTCAGTGCGAATTGCGGCAATCGTATGGGTGGAATTGCCTACAGATAGTTTATCCCATCGCGAAACTTGGGAAAAGTCAACGCAGTCGAGACTGGCGTAGAAACATATTCATCCGTCCCAGCTTCACCAATTACATTGGTAGCCGAAAGATGTTTCTTCGTTCTCGCTATGCAAGTACTTAGCGTTGTTGTCTCTGAGAGCCTTGAACAAGAAAGGCACTATGGAAAAACACTCACCAATCAACGCCGCATCTGCGCCTGTCGATACTCTCAAAGGGTGCAGCGAAGAATGATAGAAAGCATATTGATCTATGAGTGGAATCCATAAGGTTTAAGACCTCATGGCTAACAAAGAATAGCTATCAAACATTAGATAGAAGAAATATAGTAGCCCTATATATACAGCAGGCTATAAAGTATAGAAAGACGCTAGAATCTATATAGAATAATCTAGATATATTTAATACTTCCTCTAGCTAGTTATAGCTATATAGCTTATTTAATCAGATATCCTTCTCAAGTTCTCTATTCTTAAGTCTAATTATAATCACGAAGTTAGCGAATTTGGCTAGAGTTAGTAGCTTAGTTAGACCGTCGATCACTATTTAGCTTATTAATATATAGTCGAACTTAAGCGTCCTATTAGTAATTAATTCTCTTACGAAATAATAGCTAACGTTAATATATCTTATACGAACTCCCTTAGACTTTATTCCTCTATATTCTAACTCCTTATTTATTCGTTAATTATCTAATCCTTTAATATCTGATATATAATCCTCGGATTCGTATACTGGTACTGAATTTAGACGTTAACGCGTAAAGAGATAGTGTAGAGTTTAGAATAATCGTCTTATCCGAGGTAATAGAATAGCCTGCTTCTCGTAGGGCTTCCGAAGTACCTCTCTTAGACAAGTATAGACTGGCCTGCATTTCGTAGGGCTTCCGGGGTGTCTCTCTTAGACGTGGAATAGCCTGTATCTTACAGGGCTTCCGGGGTATCTCTCTTAGACGTGATGGAATGGCCTACTCGTAGGGCTTCCAAAATGTCTATCTTAAGACGTAGAATGGCCTGCTTCTTGCAGGGCTTTCGAGGTGCCTCTCTTAAACAAGTGTCGTCTGGTCTAATAAAAGAGACGACGTTGAATCCGTCTTCGTAACGTAACGATAAGGATTCTTGATAATGCTCTAAATAAGTACTTTAGGTGTGACTCTAAAAGTACTCTGTCTACCGGGCGCATAACCTCTTGAAGGGTGCAGCGAAGAATAACAGAAAGTATATTAATCTATAAGTAGAATCTATAAGGTTTAAGACCTTATAGCTAATAAAGAATAGTTATCAAATATTAGATAGAAGGAATGTGGTGGCCCTGTATATGCAGCAGGCTATGAAGTATGGAAAGACGCTAGAACCTGTATAGAATGATCTAGACACGTTTGACAGATACTACCAGATCGGAAAGGGGCACAGGAGCATCGTGAGCTTCTTCGAGCTTCTCGAAAATCTTGAGGTCAACCGCGAGTTGAGTCGCAGCAAATCGGGCAGGCTGACAAGGTCCAGCGCGGTCCCCTGCAAGAGGTCTACGCTTTTAGGAACGACAACGTACTTCTGCCCAGCCCATTCTCTGTATTGTCTCACTGGGCGTCTCGAGGGCAGATGTCAATTTGTAGGACAAGGCCAAAACTTTTTCCCGTGCCCCTGGCTTTTGTTGGAGAACAGCTTCAGTAGATGCGGCAATGGTCCCTAGGATGTCCGCTACGGTTTGTGTGGAGTATGCTGTGGAGGAAGCCATGATGATGCAGTTACAAATTGGACGGAGGTATATTAATTTGGGGGAAATTTCAAAGAGGGGCAGATAGCAAAGGGCAAATGCTAGAAGGCAGGAGAAGGCGTTTTAAATATAAAGACCATAAGATGTGAATAGGATAAGGCAGAAGCACGCGTCCTGGTATTTCAGCTGCCTGGGACGAGAACATGCCAAGAAGCGCTGTCGGATAATGGCCTTGTAGGAGGAAACCCTGAGGGTACCTTTTAGGGGCTGCCTTGGGGCTCTTGGCCTATGTTTAAGCGCATTGTCTAGGTAACCCACCCGAAAGATCATAGGGCAAGAGCCCCAAGGCAGCCCCTAAAAGGTACCCTTAGAGCTTTCTTCTTACAAGGTCGTTATCCGAAAGCGCTTCGTGACATTTCAGGACTTTCGGAGGTGGACGAGGCCTGTTTTGGCCGCTAGTAAGAAGCCTTAAGAGCAATAATTTAGGAATTAAACTGACGATTCGTCGGAAGGTGAAATGCTATCTGCTTCCAATTCTGCGCCATCAGAATCCAAATTTGACTCGTTTGAGTTTGTCTCGACGAAAACTCATATTCTGTGATTCTGGACCTGAAGAAAGATCTTCAAGGAATGAGAGCAATTGCCCAGATACTTTAATTGTACAAGCTGGGGTTGACTACGATGTGAAAGACTAATCCAAATTTCTAGTGTGATGGATCTGCTGACGTTCTGGCATGGAGACTTCTTTTGAGATCTCGTCCATCACTGTTTCGTGCTTCGTCCTAAGATAGACAACCCAGAAAATATAAAGAACGACAAAACTTCCAGTGCTGTCCCAATGGCCACTTGTATATTCTTTGGCCATATGACTTTATCCCAACAAAACCATAATCCACGAGAACAGTCCGCTCTCATCTCACTGCTCCAGAAGAACTAATTTCGCAGAGGTTGACGCAGGAATTGGGCATTCAACGTTTTGGCCTTGCGGGGTAGGAACAATTCTGATCGATCTTCCGGTTTTATGGTAGCAACCAGTCCTCGGATCAGACATTTGGTACGTCGGACTCGCACATACAAGATCACTGTAGGCGCATACGCCGAACTCGCCTGCATACTCGGGAGAAGAAAAGGTCATAGCGCGAAACAGAGTCCACCCCGTTTGCGAGGTAAGGCAATTTGAGGGACCGCTGCCGTTTCCCTGTCCCAATGGCAGGCTCTGGCAATTCTGAAAATAAAGTCCCCAAGTCCAGTCTTCCAAGGTGTCTGCAGTGGGTTCGTCGTCGCACCTCTTCACGAAGCCATTGTACACTGTGAGCGCAGCAAGAAGAGTTATGATGGTTGCGAAGCCAATATAGAGACATCGTTTGAGGGTGATCGATGTGCCTTGATTGCTGCAGCAACCGAGATCCCCATGATCCAGCAGACTGCGACCGCTGTCGAACGAAGTATTTTGAGCTTTCTCGGGTGTATGTGGTACTTGGTTTCGATCACAATATTCGGTCATAAGCTTATCTGTAAGTGAGCTTAGGTATCCCATCCGCTGGCAGGGTGCAATATTCATAGGGCTGAGGGTGACCGAACATCAAAATATACCTTGTCTTCAACCGCTTTTAATTCTTCAAGAACTCGCTTTACGAGAAAGCCTGCGCTTCCAAATCTCTTATTTATCGATGGCTCTAAACATCTATAATATAAAGTTCAATCAAATAAACTAAGTATCAGAAGTTATTACGTTGCGAAAGAAAGCAAGTTTTATGTTCTGCCAAGACTTATTGCACCCAAGGCGCCAGCGGATGGGATAGCATCGTGTGTTCAAGAGCGTAAGAGATTCTAGTTAGTGATTGGACAATTTTTGCACGAGTGCTTGACTTTGACAGAGAAGACGACGACTTGATGATGTACCTTTCAGAAGAGGAATACTTGACTTTAGTTGTAGTCTGGTCAATTCAAAAGCTCTGAGTAACCCTCTTCCACCACTTTTAGGTTCCATGGTTGCAAACGAAGCACTTTTGAATATTAGTCCACGCTCGGACCACTCCATTAACCAATGATCATTAATCGGGATGTGCATTGCTGCGTGAGTTTGACAAATATTACTTCGAAGAGAAATCTTTCAGGGATAGCACTGGGCTGGCTGCCCCTGAATATGATATATTCGCAAAGGACGCTTCGCTAACCTTGCGCAATCACGTCAAAAACTGGAGGATTATCGGGATTGGCAAGGTTCACTCCGTGCACGCGACGTTCTAAGGCTTCCACATCTATAAATGAACTTTCAGCCAGCCACAAGACTTGTTGCCGTTCAAATTTGATACAAGGACTGCTATCACAACCGTTTTAGGCCTCGACATCCTAGAATAGAAATTCAGCCAGCCACAAGACGTCCCACCGCTATAGCACCTCACAAGCAAGTCGAATTTATTACTATCAACAAGTGAAATCCCAATCACCACTTATAGAACAAGTCTACGCCCATTGTCATGCCTGATCTGGCCAAAAAGAGACCGCTGTAATCAAGAACACTGTATCAGGCGAATTCCAGCTAGGCAACATATCCGTATAGGTGCCAGATACAGTGGCCGACCTTCTTCAACTGTCAGAGTCTTTGAAGATCTTCCTAGGATGGTCATATTTTCTGGTTACAAGGATGATCTACACATGGCCAGAGAGCACTATCCCAATTCTGGGAGTGACGACGCTTGATAATCTTTATATCCGGCCGTCTTCGAGAGGTCAGCTCTCCTCGACAGTGGCTTGCCCGATACGTGGGAAACTGGAAAATGCCTCAATTGCTCCACACACCTTTCCGTTCCTCGAAAAACGCCAAGGTGTCAATAGATGGCTTGCTAATGGCTTAAGATCGTGGTTAAGCATCGCGATGAATCGCTTCAATGTCCGTATGATGAAACCGAGGCGATCTATGATCAAAATGTGCTGAATTATTGCATAGTTCCTTTACTTTAGCCGATGATAGTACATGGAAGACGCGTTTGCATTGTTAGTTCCTCAATAAAATAAAATCTAATGGACTTCACAGCAAACTCTCACTCTCTAGAAAATGATTCGAAGAAGATTAAAGAAAATCCAAGAAGAATAGCCTCCGCGACAATAGCAGGGCTGGGTCCAGGTCATGGAAGCTCCTGTGATACTGAGAACTGTGTGCCCTGTGTGTAGACCAAGGAGGATTCCTCCTATGCAGCCTCCTGAGTCGGTGGCGTGTTTGGGGGAGTCATCTCTCCTGCTCCTCCTGGCTGTCTCTTAACGGCAAATTGCACAGGGTCTGGAGCCTTCTCCTTAATCTCCAACTGGAAGTCGGTTTCCTTCAGAGGAATGTAACCTTTAATACTGAGGTCTTCGGGGCAAAGCGCGGAAATCCACCCCATAATCTGAGGTGCGGGGATCTTGATAGACGTTCTTGTTCCGTCACTCGTGACCGAAGCAGCAGTCCTATGATCAGAGCTGCTTTCAGACTTGCCGCAGCTGAAGCACAGAAAACCACCGCCAGAATTGAGGCTCTTTTGTATGTCGCTTGAGGCAGACGTGTCGAACGCAGTATCTGAGTCGAGGATGATATGGAGGTCCTTGACAACAATGAAGCTGGTCGGCCACGACGGTAGTATGCACTGCTGTGTCTTGTCAAGATTCGAAATGTTATCCGAGTCCGCTGCATTCTCGAGCGCCTTCTTAGTGTCGGACGGTTTTCCGGCTGAAATCGGAGACGGGCTGTTATGAAAGAATGACTGCGTCTGGCCAAGAATACCAGCGTTCATCCAAGGGCGATTGATCGACACTTTCATTACGCGGAACCCTATGTCAATAGATGTATTTCCAGAGGAGTATTTGGACAATGAGCTCGAAGATGCGGAGCTGCTTGAACCAGATCCACTGCCGAAGAAGAGGCTTACATCCCAGTCATTGTGAGAGACTGCAGCGACAGAAAAGATACCTTTTTTCTTATCATGCTTCTCAAATGTAAGACGACTTCTTGCCAAACAGACGGAGAATTCTCTTGAGTCGGAAGCTGGATTGTAGCGGGAACGGCACCGTTGTATTTGGGATCCTTTTCCGGCGGTTCGACTTTGGCGTCGTCTCCACTGTCAGCTTTTTTGGGGTTATTTCCGTACCAGTGGGATTTGGAGAATCCTTCATTGACTTGTTCAGATACTCAATGCCAAGCGTGGGGGACTGTATCTTTTCATCCAGCAACTGAAGTGACGTTGATACGTCGCTGCCCCGTGCGACAGAAGCAGTACGCTGAGCACGGGACAGAGCTTCCCCAGCGACCTGAAGAGTTGCTTGCTTTTTAATACAATTTGATTGCCATTCTTTCAGTGCAGTCCATTGCGTATCGTGTAGTGGGCCTAGACTAGCTGTTTGAAGAGCGTTATTCAATTCGTCGCCCGTCGCAATCTTGCTGACAGCATCCACTTTGTCGTCGGCGTTGCGTAAAACACGATCGAAATACAGCTGAAACACGTTGAGAGCGGTGTCACTATAATCAGAGACAACACTTGTCCTTGCTGCGTCATACTGTTTTCTGGCATCGGTCTCTGCTTGCTCCAATTTCTTTACATCCTGCGAGCTCCCTAGTAGCGCGTTCTTTTCCAAAATCAATAGAGCACGTTGATTTGGTGAGCTGAAAAGCTGCTGGCGGGCAAAGCCCTCGCTAACAAGCAAGTCTTCAGGCTTAAATGCCGTGTCGAGGTGTCGAGACCAGTCGGGCGGCGAGAATACCACAGGGTAAACATCCTCTGTGTCATCTATACTTCTCGTGACTGAGGCTCTCAGACTTTCCTTTGCTTTCTGAAATACTTCATTCGCCGATTCAACATCAATGAAGCTCACAGCGTTGCGCACTTGATGATCTGAAGACATGAAGTAAGTCAAGCGTCTCTCTACCACGTGACGATGAAGAATGCAGGCATGACGTACATTGCCCTCTGACAAGAAGCAACGTCCACAAAGCTTCGAGCTTCGCGTCTATCACAGGAGCGTAACTTTCAAGCATTCCTAACGATCTCAGTTGCAGTATGTATAGGTCTTAGTAACGATGTCTTACTCTCATACAGATCAACCGCAGCTTGATCCTTAAAATCTTTAGGTCGAGTGTCATTCTTATACTGTGCCCATCGACATCGCTCGCTCTCGTAGATGTCCAGGAGCCTCTGGTAGAGGTCAACACGTGGGATTTTTGGAGTTCTGGCTGAGTCCCTAAGACTTTTGGCATGCTCCGATTCATCGTCCTTGTACTTGGCTGGCTTCCTCGTAGCAAAATCTCTTGGTAGAATGCTCAAGATGTCGGTGCTTGGTGGATCGAAATTATCCACCGGTTCAGTCAACCATTTGCACATTTTCTCCTGTAACAGATTGGTCAGCATCGTTATGATCAGAACACAGAGTGAAATGTCTTGACGTACCCGATCTACCGCTATTTTGGCACTCAGATCTGCAAGATCTCCGGGAGATGACGAGGGGAGAAGCGAAAACAGAACCCCCCTGAATGAGTCCGAGACCTATGCGGGTTGGCCTGGCACTTCAAAGTATTGTATTCTAGCGTAGGGAACAATGGGAGACTTACCCTGGCACCATTGGGCCCGCCAACAAGATTGGAGACGGCATACATGTCGTCGGCGAGGCGGAACTCAGCATCTGCTACAGCAGGAGGCTTCAATTGCTGAGCATTAATGGAGTCACACTTATCATAGTAGTATGTTCCTTTGTCAAGAAGTCTAGCCGGCTGTTGGTAGGATCAGTAGTTGCTCAACATGTTGAGATGATCGATTCATGTAGTACTCACAAACTCCATCTAGAAAAGATCTTGACGCTATAAGTATATCAAGTCAACTGTTGTTCACGAGAAAGGATCTTTACCCACGGACTACTCACACTCTGCCCGTAAAGATCATTGATCTTGTCATAGATCTGTACGATGAAAGGCTTCTCGTCCTTTGGCTTCTCTGCCCCCCTGTCATCTAGACTAGACATGCTTGTTTGTTGAAGAGGCAGTATAGTGTTACGTAAGTATGCCTAGTAATTGAATCTTGAATGGATACAAAGATAGATCGTTTGTTAAGTCTCCAAGATCTCAATTTGAGAACAGGTGCGTCTTTAGATATATATCATGCACAGGAGATGGAGACTGAGAAACAACCTAGGGTAATATGAACGATCGGGATTCTCCTCAAAGCGGAGATGAAGCTAAATAAAAACCCTTAGTCATTTTTGTTGTTACTGCTTGGACTTTTCACGGCTAGTCTGGATTGCTATGCCACCACTTTGGAACGATTTCTAAATACTCAATGAGGATTGATGATAGCGAAGTGCTCGAAGTGCACCGAATCCTCGGACATTCTTTCATATTTTCCCATAAGACCGCCGCGCAATTTCCACAGACTAACGTTATTCGAAAGTATTCGGCCTTTCGTAGAAAAACCCGCCCACTATGCTTTCGTGGGCCCCTTTTCCAATATTTCGATCTTTATCTGAAGAACTGGGGTTAAGATCACAATTGCGGATGTATTCGCTGATCTTACTAGGTCCTCATGAAATTTGGACAGGAGTAATTTTACAATTCGGAAGGGGCCTGGCGAATCTGGCGAATGGTATGGATATTTATCAGCAGGAGTGACGTCATTAAGCCTCTTTATTAGCTGAAACCTGAGTATACTGAGCCCCTTAGGATCAGATTGCAGCTGAAAGGTGCCCATGTCTTCGCTTCTTTCGGCCAAGAAGGAAAATGTCATTGTCAGATTCAAGTAATACCAAGGCGCCGAATTTAGCATCGTCACAACATATCATCAGAGCGCCTGCGTTTCCAGAGCCACAAAAATTTGCCGTCTGTCATGCTGTGCACGCATCTCTGCTTTGAACCTCCACTATTGAAAGACAGCCCAAAATGGCAAATTGGATCAGTCCAAGGCTTGATTCAGGGTAAATTCGTGAATCGCTTGATCGAGGGATGTCCTTTTCACGGCAGACAACCTTACCAGGGTTGCCCACCATCTCTGACAACGTGACCCGAATGGCCATCTCCCTAACCTTTCAAGACGGCTCTCACCAACATGACAATGGGGATCGAGATCTCAACGTTTACGACAAGTAAAAGGTCTCGGCAAACAAGTGTCAAGGCGCTACTGCCCTGAAGGTCTTGCTTATCAATCTTGTAAATTTTTTAAAATTTCTTAACTTTCATTTCTCCAGGACCCAGAATCGTTGGGAGCTTCTACACTAGGGCCACAAGCGCGAGAATCCGTGGAATGATGTCTGATAGAAAACTTGATTGTCTGTTTTGGAGAATGAGTGGTGGTACGTTTGGGTCGAAGATTGCGTCCCCAGCTCCAGAGCTATTGGCTTGCTAATTAACGAAGATGACGAGCCACAGAAACCATGAAAATCTTGGGACTGTCCGTGGAAGATGGGTTTTTCCGCCAAAAGGGTCATGCTGTGCCATCGGAGTAGATATCCGGTCGCATCAGACCTCTGGAATACGCGGAGTTCTGATAGAACGGTCCATGCCAGATATCTAGTGTCGTACCAAGCCAGAAGTAGATGTTCTCACTCCGAGACAGATCTTATTCCAAAGCGGTACCCGACAGACTCAAAGGAAGCAGCCTCGGACACAGGTACGTGGATTCAAGGGGCCAAAAAGTCTAGCAAAAGCTATGTACAGAGTGGCCAACTTCCCGGCGAAGATTTAAATTTTCCTGCAACAGCATGAGCAGTCGGCTTGTTTGGAATAAGAGGTGTCAGAACAAACAGATTGGAGCTCTTCGGATTAGGTTATCCGGGTTGATAGTCATAAATATGTGTCAGGACGGAAAGATCGTGGTCCTTTGAATTGTCAACAAACGCAGTAACTCACTTTTGCTACATCCTCTCCTCGTAAATGCCTTCGTCTTGTTGTGCATGAGGCAGCCCTATAACCCGAACAGGATGCAGTGCGGCTCTCGAGCTCAGTCATGGAGGATGGCACTCAAGACATCATTCTCTTTGAGTTCTACATTGTCGCATGAGCCTTTCCAGAGCCGAATGACTAGCGGCAGTGCGAGTTTCTCAGCCTGGCTTAGCGCACGATTACCATTTCAGATATGAAGCACGTCATACTGCCTTGGAGCTGCATCAGCTAGGCATGCAAGTTGCGACCAAATGGCAATATCTAATGCATGACCTTCCACGTCCGCCTCTATTTTCAAATTCCTTCTCGTGTTTCTGCGCAAAACACCACACCGCCGACAATCAGAACTCGATCTGGGAGCACCATCGCATATCTTTGCTCATCTTGGGTTGGAAGAAGCGACCTACTGGATTAGAGATACACCAACCAGTATGTTCATTTCATCATCAGTGTCTATCTATACAGACAGGAGGCTTCTCACATGATGGAAAGGCCAAGCTCTTCCCCCGCTCTTGTCTGGCATTCTACCTTTGGTATCATTACTCATGAAAAGCAGCTGTGGTGACTTTTAAGACTCTTACTGACTGGAGATCACACTGTTCTGTGAAGGATCAGCGGCTTCAAATGATGCACGGCATTGTCAAGTACCGTCAAAGAAATGAGGGACCCTCAAACTTATCTACTGGTCAGTAACCGAGCAGTGTACATGTACAAAGATGACATGAGGATAAGCTGATTCGTTCTCTTAAAACCTCACCATCAGAGTTTCCGCACCTATGATCCATCATCAAGCAGATCACGAGAAATATAAAAACCCTCCCTCAGCATGAAGCTCGCAAGACTCTTTTCTTGGATCACAGTAACAACCCCACTACTTGAAATTCGGACATCATGAAATTTACATTCGCCATCCTAGGTCTCAATCTCGCCCCTATAATCCTAGCCCTCTGCCCTTATGCCGAGCGAGCCCTCCAGGACCCCGAGTTCCTCAGCCAGCATCTCACGGAGCGTAATGCACCGGAAGCAGAGATCCAAGAGAAGAGACAGACCCCATTCGACGAGAACCAACTGATCGACGTCACCGGCGAACACGCCTGGGTGGCCCCCGGCCCCAACGACATCCGTGGTCCCTGCCCCGGCCTCAATGCCCTCGCCAACCACGGCTACTTCCCCCACAGCGGCGTTGTCCCTCTAACCGTCGGTCTAACCGCCACGGAAGAAGTCTATGGCCAGTCTCCTGACCCACGCTTCCCCTATTATCCTAAACCGAAACAGGTCTCGGTCCAGACTTCGCGACTCTCTTGACGACGTATGCGACACTTATCGATGGAGACGTTGTGTAAGTGTCCCCGTCGTCTCTACCCATCGGACACTAAACATTGAGACAACATCAGGGACGATACGTGGAGCATCGGCGGAAAACAGCCGCAGACAGTGACATCGCCCATCATTGGGCCCGGCGATGGCCTCTCAGGAAGCCACAACAAGTTTGAGAGCGATGCAAGCGTCGCACGTGGCGGTAATTCAGTCGTCATGACCACGAGTGTCTTCTAGTTGCCACCGCTGATCAGTCACGCAGATTACTACCTTTATAACGGAGATGTCGCTGTAAGCAGCAAACCGCATCGACCCTTCCAGATTGTTTGTTGCTGATGTCCCGTCCCCCAGAGCCTCAAAGTCCCCAAATTCGAAGCACTGTACAACCTGCAACGCACTTCCGCAGTCCCAAACTACGACCTACCCACCCTGTATTTCACTCTCATCCCATCCCCGCGTCCCATCAAACCGCTAAGTCGTGTATAGCATCAACCATCGAAAATACACCTTCGACAACTCATTGTCCACGAATCCCTACTTCTTCTTCGCCCCATTCGCAGGCATAGGAGTAGCAAACGCCGCCCACTTCTTCATTCGTACGCCCCCCCTTCAGCCTAACCACCCCAAGCCCTGCTCATCGGAAACAGCCGCCTTGATGTCCAATCACTCCGCCGAGTACCCAAACGGCATCCTCGACAAAGAAACCCTCAAGTCCTTCTTCGCCATCACCGAAGCACCCGACGGCACCCTAACCTGGACTCCCGGCCACGAGCGCATCCCAGACAACTGGTACCATCTCCCCCCCCCCAACCCCAACCACAACAACCCCCCTTAACCCACTCTCCAGGTACCGCCGCCCCCTCGGCGCCACAAACTCCTACAGCGCCCTCTCCTTC